>WBNO01013109.1:58850-137359 GCA_013400575.1 Peucedramus taeniatus | reverse complement strand
CCCGCAGCCGGGCAGGGGCTCGCTGCGGCCTCAGGCTAAGCAGCCCCGCGGAGGGAGCGTCACGGTGGGGCTGCCGCGGGTGGGATGAGCCGCTCTGCGGAGCCGCCGGGGCTCGGCCGGGCCGGGGCTGGGCCTGTCTGGAACAGCCTCTGCCGCTGCGGGTACTCCTGTGAACTCCCCGCACTTGTGCTCGCTTGGGCCGGCTTGTGCAATCGCTGTGGCCACGCCAGGCCCTAGCGAAAAGGGCACTCTTAGTGTCTTGCCGGGGTAGTGCCTAAAAACTCTGTTGTTGAGCCATTTTCCAGGCAGCCTGTTTCAAGTCCCTGGCTTTACCTGGCATCCTTGCATTTTGAGCTGATAGCCTTTTGATGCTTTCCTTTCAGACACCCCTAAAGAAGACTAACACTCTTATTGCCCAGATGGGAATAACCTTCGTAAATGCAGTAAGTGTTTGCATCAACGCTCTGAATTTCTGAGGCTTGTGCACTTATGTGTTTTGTATCTTAGGTCATCTGAGCTCTCAAAAAATGGTATCAGTTTTATAAAACCTGTAGATATGGATGTAGGGTTTTTAAAATTCAATTGCTTCCTACTTTCAGGTCTCAAAATGAATATAACTTATGATGATGTTCAAAATCTGTAGTTTCACTTTCTAAAAGCACTTGTGCTCACTTCCTTAATCTGTAAAGTAAAACTGCATAGTCTGAATATTAGAAGAAGCTGCTCAAAACTTTCCTCAGCTTCATGCACAATAAAAAGTCATTTTACTCTTTTCATATTCTAGTGTACCTCCATGGCTAAAATAATGGGATGAGTCAAAGATCAAATAGTATTTTAGTGGGTTCTTGCCCCATCTGAAAACCAGTCTGGTAGTGAGAAGTTGAAGGGTATGTGCTGCAGAGACCTGAAACTGGTTTCGTGTGCATTTTTTTGCTAGTGAAAATACTTTGGATATAATTCTGGGTGTCCAGAAAGAAGTAGGTTTAACTGTTGGTGAACATATGAATCAACCTGTTAGCTGATATTTGAAAACTATAAATTTTGACGTAAAATTGTTTTGCTATCCCAGTCTTAAATCTCCTCATTCTGTTTTTCCAGTATGTCCCCAGTGCGCTTTGCTGTCCCAGTCGTGCTAGCATTTTGACAGGAAAATATCCACACAATCATCATGTTGTCAATAACACTCTGGAAGGGAACTGTAGCAGCAAGTTATGGCAGAAAATTCAAGAACCATACACCTTCCCAGCCCTGCTCAAAGCTATGTGTGGTTATCAAACATTCTTTGCTGGAAAGTATTTAAATGAGGTATTTGGTGTTTATCTCTTTGGTGGTGTTTTTTTTTTTTTTTTTTTTTGTGTGTGGTTTGTTGTAAGAGTTAAGTGTCCACTGAGGCAAATTCATCAGGAGAACAAATATTTTCAGAGCTCTTTTACAGCAGTTACCCAACACTTTATTATTGAGTCACTTGTATATGTGTGTTTCAGTTTTTTTGTCTTTTTAACTAGGTTATAGTTTGTAGTAGTTCATAGTAAGATGTAAAATTCAGCCCTGAAAGCTGTAAGGCTGTGTATTCCTCTTGTGTGATGGAATTGGATTAGGAGCTATATGAGCTACAGGCTTCTTAGCAGCATGTTTTCTTCTTCTCATGGTGGAAAGTGGTGGTATAATAAAACAATGGAACGTGAGTTTTCATAGCCTGGCATGAATTTGTCTGCTGATGTTCCTGAGGCAGCAAGGGGAAGGAAAACTTAGCTGGCTTCCTCTGAGCATCCCTTGACTCAGCAGAGTCTCTTGTGCCTGCAGTTAGGCAAGCCATGTAGATTGGACAGGGCTGCCCTGAGAAAACCCGTTGTGTTGCTCTAAGGCACCCTCTGTTTTGAGTTTGGCACTGACTCAGCAGCTACTTTTCCTATTTTGCTGTCTTAAAGGCTAGTTGTTGTAGATTATTTGGCACTGAGGTGGCAAGAGGCTAGCATTACTTGAAGTTCCTACCCCTTTTGGGGGAGGATGAAGGAAGCTGTTGGTCTGTGTGGAATTCTCTTTAGTATCTTGTGAACTGTTATTGCAAAGCCTGCAAGTGTCTTGTCACGTGGATGTTTTGAAGTTATTTGATGATGTACACTATGTTCTCCAGGATCTCTGCATATTTTCACGTGCAGAATGGAGCAGGGAATAATATTTAAGTTTTACTGATGATTGCTAAGCTTTTAGCTACTGTCTAGTTATTGAACCCTGGTTTCTTTAACAGGCCCTACATGTGTTTTTATATGCGTATATGTGTGGTTTCCCACATTCTGAAATTGAATTTGGCTTAACATGGTTTCTGGGTAGTGTTGAATAAAGCACATGAATATGAAACATAATGTCTAGCTTTGATTCATCATAATTGAAACTGTGAGTCATGATCTCTCTTTCTTCAGTATGGAGCAGAGGATGCAGGGGGAGTAGGTCACGTCCCTCCTGGATGGAGTTTTTGGTATGCTTTGGTATGTGACTTTTCTTTCTTTTTTTAACAATCTAATTTTGGTTGCTTTATAATCCAAGTCATGTTCTAACTTTGCTGGTCATGAAAGAGCAGGAAAAGAACATGGAATGATTTAATGCATATTTTCTTCCCTTTTTTTCTTAATTGTACATCAGATCTGTGGCTTTTACAAGGGGTACTCCTGTTGAGTACCTAGAGGAAAAAAGCAATTTGTAAAACCAAAGCAGTGAGAGATAGCACTAAAACCAGTTTTGTTGATGGAGGCCACTTCTGAGAATTTTTGCAGTATCCTTATGGCATATGCTCATAATCTATTTGACAAGTGCTTGAGGGCAATTAATTTGGATTATTTTAAGTAATCAATGTACATGTTGCTTTGCATAAGTATGTGTCACTTTTCTTTTTCACAGGAAAAAAATTCAAAATACTACAACTATACTCTCTCAGTAAATGGCAAAGCACGAAGGCATGGTGAGAACTACAGTGTAGATTATCTGACAGACGTACTGGTAAGAAATTTTGCAGTGTGTGGTACAGAAACTGCTTATGACCAGATAGTGCCTCGTGCTGGGGACTTGGGAAAGGGTGAGATAATTTGTTAGGCTGTATTAGTTCACAAATGGACAATTGTACTGTTGTGAGGGTGGGTGGGTATTTATCAGCAAAGAAAGACTGAGTATATTTAGAAATTACAGGTTTGTGTTTGAGCTGTGGAGAGGAAAGGGATTCCAGCTGGCCATTTGCTAGCTAGTAGCCTCACTGAGGAGTTAATACTGACTGCTGTGCTGCAGGAGGAACAGGTAGGTGGAGATTTAATTTACTTTATACAAGGATATGTTTTGTTATAATATGCAACTTCTGCAACAGATTAACTGGGCCAAGATTTCAGTAGGAAGCATGTAAAAATAAACTTCACACCATGTTTTGTTTCTTAGGTATTATGATGTGTTAGTATCTTGTGGTCTCCAACTCCATCAGTCTGGTAACTTGTAGATGTTAAAGTCCAATCAATCCTTCATAGTATATGAGGGCAATGTGTAGCTAATCAGGGTAGGTTTTAGCATCTTTATCCACAAAAAATAAGGAGAGGTAACCAAGATGTCAGATACTTTAAGAAAGGATGGAAGAGTTACTTTAGCTCTCTTGAGGCCCTGTTTGGCAAGTAGCAGAGGCTGTGGATGAGGGGGAATGTCCTCCCCTTCTGCCGAGCTGGAGTCATAATTTGATGTGCTGTTACAGTGTATAGGTTGGTACACTGTATAGGTGTTACAGTGTATAGGTTAGTACTCACAAAAACTCTTCTCTAGAAATGTCTCCTCCTTCAGTCTTGGCAGTGTTCCATTGAGACCCTGAGGAGTTTAATTCCACTGGGTACTGGAACACAGCTGCTCACTAGCAGCAGCACTGATTGATGTTTCTTAGGGTACTGAACAGCTGTCTGATTAAATTTAGATTTACATCGTCTAAAGCTAGATTGGAATTGATAAGCCAGAAGTGAGACTATCCTATTACTGGCATTGCACTGGGGTTTTTTGATCCTTCAGCAGCTCGTAAGCATTTTGTCCAACAGGTCATTGTTGCATAAACTGCTTATTTGTGGTATGTTACCTATTGATACAGCAGTGTATCATGAATTTCAGTGTGTTGCCTTCTACTTTTGTCCTGTAGTTACCAAACATGTATCCAGTATTTCAGAGGCAGTGTTTAATTCATTTGCTGAGCAGTGCACAAGAATAAATTGCTTATGCAAAGTTCCTGTGTTGCATGATGTGATCCTCAAGCTTTCTTGTCTAAGGGCACCTGGGTACTTGAGTCAGGTATTAAGCATCCAAACACCTGAATCTTTTTACTGCGCTTCTCACATGTTGCAGTTTAAGCTCCTAATGAAATCAAAGCTGACTACTGCTATGAGTTTCTGAATGGTTCTTATCCTTTCTTGACTCTGCTGACGTATAACTGAAGTTGAGCCCTACTTGCTTAGATGCTAAATTTAGAAGGAAGGAAGGGGGAATTCCTGGTGTATTGGGTTTTTTTTCTAGAGAAAGAAAAGGGTATCCAAAATAGAGTATACTTATCAGGTAGGAAAAAAATGTTGCAGAATACTGAAGAACTCATCTACAAGTAATACCTTTGAAGCTTTGATTTTAAAGGCTGACCTAGGAGAAGTGAAAATGGAACTCACAATTTTTTCTAACTTGCTACTTGAAATTGTGCAAAGGCTGAAAGTGCAGTGGTTTGAGTGAGTGCATTTTGGCACTGTTCTTCACCAGACCTTCTGTCTTCACCCTTTGTAATCTTGCACCTTGCTGTAGAATGAGCATATGCTATAAACAGTGGAGCTGAATTTATTTTTTTTCAGAACTATTGCTATTTCTGAAGAAAGCTGAAGCTCTTAAACTGAGGTCTGTCAGATGGGAGATGGCATTTTAATGGCCCAGACTTGGACTATGTTGAATAAAGCTCTGATTTTACTTGATTAAACCAGAGTATAGGTTGGATTTTGTACTTGGAATAGGCACAAACTTCTGATGAGCTTTCCAGGTCTAATTAATCCAAGAGTCTGAAGTAGAAAGTTGTTTGAAGATGTGAGAAAAACTATTTGTTTAACATGAGCCACTTGGGGTTATTTTTATTTTGAGCTGTTGTTCTAGACATTTGTAGATGAGCAAGCAGTAAGTTCTTGAAATAGTTTAAATGTTTGCAGTATTACCGAGCGCTAAATAAGTTATGAATATCTAGTTTGGATTTGTCAAACAGTTGCTGTTTTCCTTTGAGGCATGATTTTTCTTCTCCAACAACACCATTCACAGGCCAACATGTCATTGGACTTCTTGGAATACAAATCTAATTTTGAACCCTTCTTTATGATGATTGCAACCCCAGCACCGCACTCTCCTTGGACACCTGCTCCACAGTATACAAAGAGCTTTCAGAATGTCAGTGCACCAAGAAACAGCAATTTTAATATTCATGGCAAGGTAAGCCAACTAGCAAGAACATGTGTGGGTTATTCTAGATTGTGAGAGCAGAAGGCAGTGGCCCTGACTTGCATGTTAGATTAGAATAGGCTAATACTATGGCTCCTGGTTGTTTAATCATGTTAAATCTCTGTGCGTCAGGGTCAGATAAATTTATTGTGACTTTGAGATATTTGCATGCTAGTGTTTTTGTAAAGAAAAACAACATAGTGGCAAAAGTGATATTGTAGTACAATGGAATTATGATTGATAAAGACAAAAAGTGAATTCTGTGTCCCATTTCTAGACTCTTCTGAAGCTCTTAAAAATTTCTTATGATTGCCCTCAGTATGTTCAGGGGAACACATAGGTAATGCGTTACTCAAAGGATTCAGAGAAGAATGGCAAGAGCCCTGTCTTCCTTCACACATCTGCTCATGAATGGGGGCAGTCCATTCCTTGAGCTCCCAGCAAAGCTTCCCCAAGGTGAAAGCATGTCAGACTAATCAGAGGACTCTGGAATCATGAACTATAGGGCCCGGGGTTAGTAAGTGCTTTGAGAACTTGTTTGCTAAAATAACCTAATGTTGCAAATTCAGACATCCTTGTGACAGGGCAGTACCTTCCACGGCCAGCAAATATGTCCAGATATGGTCTGGTTCAGACTAATCTATTGCAGTTTACTCTGCCAGTATGTGAACTTCACAAGCAGTTAACTTGGTGAAAGCTTACAGAAGTTTTGTGTTTTTGATTCAAGTAAATTAAAATATGGAACCCATTGCTGTTCAGTCTTCAATTATTTCACTTCAGGATTTGCTTCTAATCTTAAGACTGAGATAATGTTGCCTAAATGCCTATCAGGAGCCCAGTCATACCTCAGGTCACTGTGACTCCTGTAGTACAGAATGAGACTTGTTTTGAGCTGAGGAATGGAGCTTGCAAAATGACCATGTGCTCATCAGTATGATAGAAAAACATGAATGAAAGGACAGCAAAAAGGCTGCAGGCAGTAACAAATACTTTAGCCCAATCTTTTTAAGTTTCAAACTAGAGAGTGGGAATTAGACTGAGGTTTTTTCCTTCCATAAAGGGATTCCAGATTTTGTCTTAATACTCCATTACTGTAACAGAGTGCTTTTAAAATAGTGATTTAGAAGTAACTTGACCAGTGAAGTCAGCAGCTAGCAAAATATATACTGTGGAGTTCCCTTATGTGGTGTAAAAGCTCTGCCTATGTCTGTATAACACAGAACAAAATGCTGGACTTAATGTTTGGCAATTAATATCTGTGGATACAGAAGTTTTACTAGAGGAACAGACTAGCATTAGCTTCCTTCCTAGACACAGCAAATGTGCATTTCTGCAGCTGGCGGTGTTGTAGTCTTGAAGCCTAAGTCTTCTTGGAACTTCAGTGTTTCCTAGAGCTTCACTGTTCTCTAGGGCAAGCATGATTCCTACAGTAGCAGTAAACATGTAAATAGGCTAAGACCCTCACTGATGTTGCAATGCTTGCTTGACAGTCTTGGATTGTACAGTCTTGACTCCTAAATAAATGTTGCCTCACTTCCTTATACTGGATGTGGGCAAGGGCTACTAAGAGGAACTATTTAGGCAGAATCTCTGCATGGAAAATAGGAATTAAGCTCTTGTATACGTCACTGGTCAGAGTCTGAGTTTAGATCCTTCTGCTTTGGATCCTCAGCTAGAAATTGTATGAAATTATCAGCAGCTTGGATTCCCAAGCAGAATTATTAATAGTCCAGATGAGTTTTATTTAAGCTGTTCTAAAAGAGAAGTTGATTAAGATATGTGTTGGGTATCTCCCTTGCATGCCTTGTTTTTCATGCATCAAAGCTCAGGTGTGTTCTGATTCTTGCAACACATTGCATATTGGCTCGATGACCTAAAATTTCTCCAAGAATGGAGCTCATGGAGGCAGCAGGATTGGTGAACTGCTTTGTATATAAATGCTGAAAAAGACATGAAAGGCAAGCAGATTTGAGACCTCTGAGTGTGAAGTTTATTGAAATCCACAAAGGTGTTTGAGGTTTTTGAAACTTCAGAGAAAGGTACGAAGAATGAAATACTCAGAGAGAAGGATTCTGCTGCACTAGGTTGCTTACCTGCCCGAGTTACCCAGGGTGGTCGTGCCTTATGAAGCTCCTCTCCTAAACACAGCCCTTGTGAAAGGTAGCTGGTGCATGGTGATGTTACAGCTCCTTTGTTCTCTGAAGAACTTCTGCTGAGCTGAACATAATATTTGTGCTGTATTTCCTTACTTTTTCCTCTCTCAGCTGAGACAGGCTGTGTCTCTCCAGAGAATTGTTTTACTACTACTATAAAAGAAACAGTTGAATACAACTGAATTAAACTGGACATAGTGTTAAGTCTCCATGCCAAAAATCTTTCCTCTGGTAGCCAAGAGCAGAAAACAGGGGAACTGAGTTATTGCAGAAGATATGAGTCACTTTGTTGTGAATCCCTAAAGCCTGAGCCCTTCAGTCATTTGCTTGTGACAGGAGGGAAATTGTATAACAAGAGGCTCTACAGAGAGGAGTGACCACCTAAATACAGGCTTAAGCTGAGGGTGATGAATGGGTCATCTCTGACCTACTAAATGAAAAAGTATAAAGCTGCCCTGACATGACTGTATTCTTTGTTCTGATCCCCACTAATACTAACTTTCAGGTTGTTCACAACAGACCTTCCCATGTATTTGTACAGCAGGTGACCCAGCTCAGACTGGTCCTTCAATGTGGGAGTATCACTTTTTATATGAATTACATCATCTCTGTTACTTTGGGGGTGTAGGTGAGGATAGAAAGAAAGGGGCTGTTTCTGAAAGTTGGAAGTACATGTAGAAGAATCCATGATGCTGCAGCTAAAGAAATGCTCTTGTTTTGGAGTCAAAATCTAGTTGCTTTGTGTGCAGAAGCTTTTGCCCACCTTGCTACTTATTGAGATGCTCACCAATATTAGTCCCAAAATACCTCACTTTTGACAACCAAGTCCAGTCTTACAATGATGCTCAATGCTTCACATTGTTTTCCTCAGATCTGTCTTAGACTATCACACTTCTGCCTTTGAGAGAGCCTTTCCTAGATCCTTTCCCAACTGCTTTGAAAAGATCCACATTTGTTTTCTTCTCATCAAGGGCTGAGCATAATGGAGCTGTAATGTATATTACTCTTGAAACTTAGATTTTACATGAACCAAAAGGGAAAACCAAAGTCAGGATGTTTGATAGCATTGCCTGACTTTTTCATAGGAATTGTTTTTGTAATTGCTCTAAGAAAGGCTTTAAACCTGGTACTTCTCTCATACACTAATCTTGTTGGTTTTTTTCTTTAGAACAAGCACTGGTTAATTCGACAAGCAAAGACTCCAATGAGCAACTCTTCAATACAGTTTCTTGATGATGCTTACAGAAAGCGGTAAGAATTTTTTTGTTGCTTAAGGTTTCTAATCAGAATTTTCAAGGTGTGGATTTTTTTTTAAAGTTGTATGTCTGACAATTGATATCAGATTACCTCTAATAACCATCAATATCAGATTACCTCTATTAGTTCTCTGGCACCTGTCTCAGAAGACCTCCTGACTTCGTTTACATTTTGCAAATAAACTTTGGTTTCAGAAATACCCTATTCAAAATACTGCCATTATTGTCACGAAAAAGACCAATTGCACTTGGCCTCTCTATTGCTTTTCTTTCAGCGCACCACAGAACTTTATTAAAAAAATGTCCTTGCCTTCTACTTCACTTAATTTCAGTTTCCTACATGATGTACATTAAATGCAGTTGTTCTGTCTGCCAGCTAATCTGATTTATTAATCTTGTCTCTCAGTCTGTACATTGGAATACCTGACTGGCCAGGGGAGGTGCTAGATTCCTTTTTATAGAGGGGATATGGGGAATAGTGTGCAGACATGACTTGTTCCCTTTTTTAATAGAGAGCAAGGGTATTTGTTTACACCACAGATGTTTTCTTAAAAATTTTTGAAACAAACATTACCTAAAGTGTTGATCTTCATTTTGAGCAGTTACCAGGCATTACCTTGTCACTTTGGAGATGGAAACCCAAGATTTTTCACACTTTTGCTTTATAAAACATGAAGGTAAAAATTATGGAACAATATTTTAAGCCAAGAGACAGCAGAATCCAAGAATTGAGTAGCTGTTTAATTCAGCATTCAGATACTAGTCTGTAGAGGGTAGTGGAAGCAATCGCTTTTCTCAACAGCAAACCCCATGACAAAGAAAAGAACTTGTATCTGTCAGAGGCTTTAGATACACTAAAATAATGGACCCTAACATTACATGAGTAATACAAAACAACTGGTACAGTTTTCAAGCAGAAAGGATCCCATAAAGACAACTGAATTCATGGTTGTTTTGCATTTTAATATGAAACTACATATAAAGAGCTAGTAACAAGTGACCTTGCAGGAGATAACTGACTCTGTCACTGTGACGCTTCAAGGTTGGTCTTCACTGTGTCCAGATAAGAAGTAATCAGCATTTTAATGTCTTTCACAGACACTACAGAAATCAAAAAGAACCGAGGACAGTCCATTTCTATCTTTAATTGCAGCCTTAAAAAAATAGTGTAGTAATCTATGAAGTTTTCAGAATTTTTAAGCAAAATAATTCATTTACAGTGCATATACTGCTGACTGGAAGCAGGGTATAAATGCCCTACTTGCAGTCAGGATTATTCCAAATTGTTCAGACTCAAATGTGAAATACTTTGTTTCTGTATAGGTGGCAAACTCTGCTGTCAGTAGATGACCTGATAGAGAAACTAGTGAAGAAATTGGAAGTGAACGGAGAGTTAGACAACACGTACATCTTTTACACATCAGACAATGGCTTCCACACTGGTAAGATTTTCACTGCTTACTGCTTATTTGTAGAAGATCCAGGAACTGTGTAACCTTTCACCCTTGTGACCACTCCAGAAAATGAGAACAGCAGCTGTGGAAAACTATAGATGTGAGAAGTACTGATTTGAATTGCAAAAAAATCTGGAGTTGCCGTGTGAGGTGTTTGGGATTTTATTATTGTTTTTTTGTTTGGTTGTGGTTTTCAGCATTAATTTCTACCAGTGTATCTTGGTATGCATACAATTAGGACAGAAATAAAGGAAGGGTCTCTGTGTTCTGTATGAAGAGAATTAACCTGTAAAAATCTGTCAAAGACCTGTTTCGTGTTGTACAACTAAAAGTGCAGTATCTAAGCTGTTAAACTTTGTAAGATATGGCTTATACTTTGAAGTTATCTCTTCTGTCCTCCAATGTGTTAATATAGTTCAGGTTAACAACCTCTCTTCTTTAGAAATGGGCTGGTGGCAATTACGGGCCCATAACAGAGAGAGTGGAACTAGATGATCTTTGGAAGGTCCCTTCCAACCCAAACCACTCTATGGTAACACAAGGCTGATAATGTAAACAAGAAGCCATTTAACTTTTTCCATCCTCTCTTGTTTAGGCCAGTTTTCTTTGCCAATAGACAAACGGCAGCTCTATGAGTTCGATATCAAAGTACCATTGCTAGTTCGAGGACCAGGGATAAAACCAAATCAGACAAACAAGGTAAGAAAGAAGGGAAATCCTTGTACTGATTTATTTTAATGTTGTTTCAGAGTTACCACTTTAGCTGCTAATTTGTTGCCGTGCCTATATATTTATCCATTAAATGAAATACACAGAGTGGTAGAAAATGCAAAGACCTCCTTATAAAAAAGCTGTCTGTTCCTGCTTAAATCAAATTAAGCCACTGTAGGCCACAAAAGCAAATAACTCACTTGCCATATTCCCGACCATTGCTTTTCAATGTTACAGGGTCCATTAGCCCATAAAAATGAAATTGAGTAATGCTTAGATGCACCTACAAATATGAGTATTTAATATAGGTTCTGAACTTCTGAAGTTAAGTTCTTCTCATCCTGCAGATGCTTGTTGCAAATATTGATTTGGGTCCCACTATTCTGGATATTGCGGGATATGACTTGAATAAGACCCAGATGGATGGGATGTCACTGTTGCCACTGTTGGTGAGTAGGACGGGGATAGTAACCAGAATTACCCTGATTCTTGCAGGGGTAATTCTTCAAAGTCAGTGTTACTTCCTTTGATAGATTAGGTTGACTCATAACCCAGATTCTTCCTTTGATGTTGTCGTCAAGTGGGATGCTCATAGTTGAGTGAAAAAAGTAGGTATGTTTAAATGAAGATGTATTTTCATAAGCACTACAACTTTGTGGTCATGTTATAGTAGAAAGTTGTGTCATCCTTTGGATAATTCTCACATTTGTAATAATTCCCATTTTAAAGCCTGTATTTTGTTTCCACCTTGCATTCTCCTTCCCCTTTTCCTTAGCATTTCTCAGCATAGGAATAGGAGAAAAGCAGACTGTTCTTATTAAATCTTTGGTTTGACTCCATTTTCAGTAGAACTGGTGTTTCCTGCCAAACTCTTCTAGAGTGCATGTGGTTTTATAAAGTAAACTTGACCTTTCTAATAGGTGAGCAGAAGCCTATTTAAATAAAGCTGCTTGTAGGTGATCTGTTTAGTTTTAATTAAATTTAGTCTATAAATTGAAGGCAGCTTACTTGGAAAGTAAGCTTGGAAAGATCATCCAGACTTAAAATGGTGCTTTGTTCTTTAAACCTTGTATCCAAACCTTAAGCTGTTCTTTAGACAGAAGCAGGTAAAAGGCACCTGTTCTAAACTCTGGTGGAATCAAATTTGAAAGTCATTATTTTGCTGCATATGCCTATGGTGGTGCTGTATATCAACTGTAAGATTTCATCTTCCTCTGTCTTTTAAAATGCAGCTACAAATAGACCAGCTTAAAACCTAGTTGTTTCTTAAAGCTGTTTCTTTTTTTGATTGTCTGGTTTTTTGCCAAGGGTACCTTTTTCCATCTGTTGTGGTAATGTGATACAAATCAAAGGGAAACAGCCTTGTTGCAGGGATCTTGTCTGTAGGATAGTAGTACTTGGCCATGTGGCTCCTACTTGGTATTACTGCATCATCTTTATAAATTGAAGATAGTGTTTTAAACCCTCACAGGAAAGTGTACTAATATTTTTGGAGTGTAATCCTTGTCTTCCAGTTATACAAGACCTTCTAACCTAAAGCTAATTATTTAAGACTGATACTGCCGAGTAAGCAGTGGACAGTGTTAATGTTATTCCAAGCACAGAGAATTTTTTCTATTTCACAGTACAGTAGACACTAAGTTGTGTTAACCTCTTGTAGAGAGGAGACAAAAATGTCACGTGGAGATCAGACTTCTTGGTGGAGTACCAAGGAGAAGGATACAATGGCAGCGATCCTACCTGTCCTGGCCTAGGACCTGGAGTCACAGTAAGTAAGACAAGATCTGTTCATATTAGGAAATAGCTGCTAAATTAAACCTGTTTGCTGTGTGAGCTAACCTGGTTCTGTATGTAAGCTCCCAGTGTGTTGGTAAGTAGGAGCCAGCTCCATAGCTCCTGTGCAGCATTTGACAATTGAAAGATGTCCAGTCATGTGGAACTGATGTGTGTCCATATGATCAGAGAGATCACAAAAACTCTTTCAGTGGGAATCTATGGAGCCTCAGGGCTGGACACTGATGCAGGAAAGTGTGGGCTTAAGTCAAGTGTGTGGCAATGACATAATGTTCTTCCTAAACTTTCAGTAACCTTATTGCACAATTCTTGTTTGTGATTGTTATTTAAGTCACTAGTTACTCTCTAAATCAAAGCAGGTTTGCTTTGCTTTACTGAAGTAAAGCATCCCATTGATGCAGTCATCAGTAGTGTGTTGTGCTGTTTTCTTCTGTGTATGTACGTTTGCTTCCCAGACAAAATGCACTTAATCACAGTGAGTTTAATAACACCAAGTTTTTGCTTAAAATTCCCAGTGGAAATTTGCATGTGTTAAATTAAGATATTGGTGTTCATCTGTTAGCTGCAGTTAGCATGAGCTGGTACAGACTCTAGGAGAAGTTCATCTTCTGCCCTGAAGTTTTGTTTGCTGCTTGCTTCACAGCACTGCTTCCCAGACTGTGTCTGTGAAGATTCCTATAACAACACGTATGCTTGTGTGAGGACACTGTCAGCTTCCTGGGATCTGCAGTACTGTGAATTTGATGACCGGGAGGTAAGTCTGTCTGACTAGCAGATGTCAACTGTGCACAACCTGTGGCTGTCTACACTCTTATCAGCTCTCAAGGTTTCCATGAAGTACTCTGAAAAGCAGACTGGCATTGCTTGCAGGATAAACACTGAAGTACTTATCGCCTATTGAGAGTGTTTGACCAAAACTATAGCAGGGTTCAGGGAAGAAAGGGATAAAAAAAGGGTGTGGGAGGGGAGTGAGGCCTAAACTATGATTGTTACCTTCTGTCATCACCTAAAAGTCTCACATGGAGCTGTGCTGGACTGGTTTCAGTTCTCTCTCTTAGCCTAGTTCCATGTAGCAGTCTCTTTTGAACAACAAGTATTTTCTGATACCATAAACACAGCAGAGGTACAGTGTTCAACTCTTTTACTTGGGAAGACCTGAAATTCCAGGTTAATAATTTCTCATCTATTATTTGCTTGTTTGTCTGGCAAAAATAGCAGTGAAGTTAGAACTATGAGAAAGGTCTCTGACCTTCTCTTGAGTAGTTTGGGTATAAGGGACATAACGTCCCCCTTTCAGAGGCTGCTCAGGTGTCACTACAGGAGCATGTGCTGTACGTACAAAAGGTTGTGTGTCATGGGGCTGATCTTTAGTTGTGCTTGTTTGCACACAGCTGCTCCAACAAGGATGTGGGGTTTGAGGCAGCTGGGCCACAGATCTAACAAACTGTGCTGTCAGCAGCTGTGCAGGCACTGCATGAACAGCAGGTATGCCCAGTAACATGCACCACCCAACATGTTGTATGGTAGTCTATGATAAGCAACTTGAGCCAGGGGAGGAAATCCCACAAGATGTTTTTGCAGTTAGATAGTGTGAAAAGCTGTACAGAAAACTGAAATATCAGTTAGCAGACCCTGGACTTTGGTTTTCCCCTTTCTGACAAATTATGATCAAGTTAACAAGTCTTGTTGATTCTTTTGTAAAAGTAGACTCCAAAGTTGACTCAATAATACTCCTCATGTCGCTTTGGAATTTTTCTACTATGAATGTGTGGCTGTGGTAGTTTTGGGTCATTCTGCATACCTGAGCTAGGTGAAATAAAACCAACAGCATGGGAAAGGTGCAACAATGTGGCTTCTATAACCTTGCAGTGAACCTTGTAAGAAAAAGGCCAAAGTCTGCCCAGATATGTCTTTATCAAAGTTAGACACAACTCAGCCAGTTTTTATCAGTATCATCTGCAGTCAGGCCTCCTACTCTAGGAGTTTTGTCTAGCACAGACAAAACCACAGCTAAATTCTTGAGATATTTTTGACCAGTATTTGTCCCACAGAACTGTCTAGAGATTTCATGTACCAAAAACAAATCTGCCCTAAAATCCTCCAGACAAAACTCAAAGTACATGCACACAGAATAAGCTTTTTCTGTTTGAGGCTGTAGCATACTTGTATTCAGCTATTTTGTAGAAGAAATTAAGAAGTTTTGAAGAAGTTAAGACACCTGTCTGGGTCTGATGGTTCTAAGTATCTGACGAGTATAGAATGTTGATATGATGGTCATGGAATTATTTTATTTTGAGATCCATTAGTGAAAAGACTGCCAGCTTAGGCAAGGCCTCTTACTGTGGTCTTAACAGTCATAAGACAAGTGTTGGAAAAGAATCTGCTCTGGCAGGTGAGTACTTTAGGTGAAAGTAAAAACTTTGCCAATAAAACTTTGCTTTGCTTGCACACTGTCCTGTCTTTGGCCATGTGGCTGCAGCTTTTATGTGGGGCTGCTGCATTGGAGTTCCAACTAACGTCTGAGACTATGTGCTGCCATAAAGCATCCTTCTCAAATAATATGACTGATAATTAGCATTCAGGACTTAATACAGTGCAGGAACTTTCTTCTACAGGTGTTTGTGGAAGTGTATAACTTGACTGCAGATCCACACCAGATCAATAACATTGCTAAAACAATTGATCAAGAAATTCTAGAGAAGATGAACTATCGCCTAATGATGCTGCAGTCCTGCTCAGGAGCAACGTGCCGTACACCAGGTGTCTTCGATCCCGGGTAAACACTGATCCACTTCATTATTGGAACACTTTTAAGTAGAGCTATGTATTTTTTAAATTTGGCTTTTATAAAGGATATTTGTGATGGAATATATTATAGTCATACATACTGTTTTTTAATTAGAGGTGTTTCCTTGATGCTGCTATTTTTTAATGGTTAATCTATATTTTAATTTACCAAGTTATAACTTTGATGGTATGAACACTAGTACTTTAATGTTGTCAGGCATTGTTGACTTAGCACAACTGTACACTTCAGCTGTTCTTAGTAGTCGAGACTGACCTGGTTTGCCTGAAAACCAGGAAAAGTTCTGGTTTCTATAGGCAGGTATTTTCCAAGTACTAGCTCTGATTGTTCCTGGAGATGCTGTTCACAAGAATGTTTCCTGCAGGACCTGAGCTGTCTGTATTAGCTGTTGGAAGTAAATAGCACTTTGTGCCTCAAAACTCAGTCACTGATCATTTACACCACAGCTTTTTAAAGTAGTATTTAAAATGTCCTTACAGTATCCTTAAAGTGCTACATAAGTTTCTCAAAGCTATCTGTTAGAATGTAGTTCCTGAATGTTTGATGTTATACATGCCCCTATGCCACCTGTACATTGTAGCTAAGATTTACTTGTGTTGTTACAGTTTATCTGTTGTAATAGAAAAGGTCAGGGCTGTGTACTGCTGAGGAAGCAGCTTCTCACATAGCCTTGTATCAGAGCTCTTCTAGGACAAAGCTCTCTCTAGAGGTGCTGGTCACTGCAAGCCAAGCAGCTCACACTGACTCTGTTCCTCTCTCCAGGTACAGGTTTGACCCACGGCTCATGTTCAGCAATCACGGGCTACGGGCTCGGAGGTTTTCTGCACAGTTCTTGTAAGACCCTTAAGGGCCTCTTGCAATGGGCTCCTACCAGCCAGTTTCTTCAGTGACTGCAGCAGGTCTGTCTCTGTTAACTTTCGCTGATTACAGCTGGAAGACTTTTAATGGGCTTTTCAAACCCTGTTTGGAAGGAAACCCCTTGTCTTTAGCTGGTTGCCTTGTGCAATATATATATTTTACAGCTGAACTCTAACTGTAAATTGTTAGACACAGCTAATCTGTCTTGCTCAGATCGTTGATTACCACCTTTGTCTTTCAAGTACCTTTTCATATCACAGGCACAGAGGTGAACCTATGTCTATGAATCTGAACAGTTTATTTTGTTCTAAAAAATAAATAAATGTGTATTTGAGTCAGGTTAGATAGGCAGGTGCTATTGCACAGTAATGCTCATCCATATTCAGTGTCACAGACCTTCTTAAAAGCTATGCTTAATTATAGGTTTCCTGTATGGAGCTCCAGGCTGTTAAGGACAATAGCAAACTAGCCCAAAAGAGAGGAGAAGGGCATTAGTCAAAAGTGTAGGATCTCTGACTAGCAAGTGTCTTGTGCAGAATTAAAATCCATCTAGTAAATAGTCTCTTTCAACGAGACCAATGAATTTTGTAGGACAGCTCTGGTAGCTTGCAAACAAGAATGTAATTTCAGCCTTCTCCTGGTTTTAAATGCTGGGCTGGGTTACTATGTACTACTGAAAAACCTCTTAGGGTTTTAGACTGACTTCCTAGTGAGTTAAGAGACTATTGAGACTAACAAGTATTGAAGTAAGTGTGCCTGTGCTTTGAGCTAAATCTTAGGTCTGTTTTTAATACACAAACAGAAGTAATACTAAAATAAACAAAATCCAACAACCAGGGCACCACAGTAGAGGTGATCTGTTTCTAACCTCCAAATGTCTTGAATTGTCTAACTTCTTATGTTGATTAGATTTTTGAAGGTAAATTATTTTGAAAGCAGCTAGGTAAAAATAAATCATAGAATTTATTGCTCACTAGACATTAGGCTAAGAGCTATTTTAGGCAGTTTAAATGCTTCATAGAGTGTTGCTTTTTGGTTGAGACCTAACTACTTGGAAACTGCAAAAAGTGGCCTTCACACCAAAGGTCTGCATGTCAGAAGTCACTTGGTTTCCCTCCAAAATGGTGATGTCTTTTCAGCCTTCTGATTAGGCTTATCTTAAATGCAGCCATCATGTGCATCCAAACTTGAGTATCTTTCTAAATCTTGAAAAACACACAAACTTGCATTACCATGTAACTTCTGCATAGATTCACAGGCAAAACACCATCTGGAAACACTGAATTATGGATCTTGTGCAAGACAAGTTGTGTTGCTTGTGGGCAAATCAACTCTGTTTTCAGGCATGATGATCATTCCCTTTTCAAACAAACTATAGCAAAACTATTTAGTGTTCAGTTATTTCACATCTCTTACCCCAGTAGAGAGCATGATTATTTCAACTAATCATTAAGTAGGCAATGAAGTATGACTCAAAACTGTGAAGATGCATACCCCAGTGTGCAGATCCACCAACTGGATACAAGCAATGCTACAACAAAATAAGTGGAACTTTCTTGGCTTTTAGTTCTGAGGCACAGAAGTCCTTAATGTAGCTTAGAGTTGCAAACTTCTGTGGTGGTCTACAGGTTAGATTTTTATAGAACTTTAGTTTCAAATCTCTCAGAAGTGACCAAATATTTGGAATAAAAAAAAATAGCTTGAAGGTAATGTTTCAACGGAGGTATCTGTATAAATGCAGAGGATTTTGGATATTCAGACTCCTTACATACTTTCAAAAACTCAGGACTTCTTTTTTTCTCAACTACAACTGTAGCTTTATCCTGCTTTTTGTTTCTCAAGCTTTAGTATTGGCCATCAGTATCCTTTATACACTGTTTTGTCTCTAGAAACCAAACCAAAGTTGTCTTTGTGCTCTCAAGGGTTTTCTTACACACTGAGCTCATGTAGGTAGTGTTTTGCTTGGAGAATTCTAGCAATTTTAGACCTATACTCTGTTTAAACTTCATTTTGGTAGCTGTGTGGAGACTAGTGTGAAATACATTGACTGCTGCACATTAAACCCTCATCAGTCCTATCAAATCTGGGTCGTACATCAAGTTTCTGCTTAAGTTTCAGTGCAAGTAATGTATTCTGTTGCTCCTTATTAGAAAAAAAAGCTTTGTTATGGGTTCAGAAATGTAACTCTAATACAGTCTTTTCTTAAAGTGATTTTAAATGCTAACAAGGACACTTTCTTCTGAATTTTTTATTTTTTGCCTAATCAGTAATATAAAAGTTGACAGAATTGATGCAGATTAATCAATATGAGTGACCAGATGTTTTACCCAAATTAATACTCTTGCTGTCTGCACATACCTGTAAAGCATTTCATTCCAAGGCTCAGTAATTTAACACACTCACTGTCAGGGAACCACACTATACCTAAAATCTGGCATAGGTAATAAATGTTGTATTAAACTGAAATTCAGAATTAATCAGTCCTTACTTAATGGTTTAGGAGAATATTTGATTCACTCCCACTTTTGATAAAGACTTTAAAATTGTTAAGTATGTAGTTAAAGGAAGAGCAGGAACCAAGAGCTGCCTGCCTTCCATTGCTTTTAGAGCAGTTTGTCACTTGTGTCTGTTGCCATAAAGTTAATTCTGAGTATTTTTACAGCCTCAAATGAACAGTGTTCTTATCCTTGATAATTAAAAAAAACCACTATGAAGGATCTTTGACTCTTATCCAGTCCTAATTCCCAACTAAGTTATTTTAAAACTAAATGGTCTTTCTGGATATTCCCTTTCATGTGTCATTTGACCATGGCTGCATCTATACCTGGTTACGGAAGGCATTCCTGTTAAATGTACAGAGTTTTAAATAAAGGGCCTTACTGGTACAGAGTCGAGTTTAAATCAAATGTGATCATGTTTTTTACTTTTTTAAATAATCATTATTATCAAAAGCAGAGCTGTGATTTTTTTTAATGATCTGATCTGGTAAAGTAGATACTATACAGGGAGAAATACTAATAAATTCATTATGCTACCCTAAAGCAAACCAACATTCATTATTATCACTTCAGGATAAGTGAATACAGCCAGTACCTGCTTACCCAGCATGGGCCCAGAAAACTGGGCTTCTTCATATTTTGGGGAATGGGACTGTAGCAGGGACAGGTACATGGAAACACACACCCAATGCAGGTGTAATACCTTTTCAATCAAGTTAAATTTGAGACTGATTCATCAAGCTGAACATAATGAAACAGCTGTCATTTATTGTGATTCAATTAAAATGAATTCTCTTTGTATGTCTCTCTGTATGTGAGCATACTTTGCTGTAGCATGTTGTAAGTGTATTTCTGCTGTTTTGAACATCTGTTTAGAAAGTGCCCTTCCAGAGGACCCTGTTCACTGCTGCACTTTTGAAGAAAGAAAAAAATAAACTGCCTATCAAACTTCCTATCTTTGTTACTGAGCTTCAGTTAAACCTTCCTACAGCAATAAGCTGTGTCATGTGTGTGGTGGCTGCATTCCTATTTTATAAGCCTTTAAAAACCTCTGCTTTACTGCCCTCCTACCTAACAAGCCCTACTTCATATGGCCTCAGGGAATCTTATTAGTGTCTGGCAGGACACCACCTGACTACTTTGCACCAGGAAGATACCCTGAGATGAGGGAACAAAGTGAAATGGAGCCTGTACTTGCTTGCATTTTGTTGGAAACTGGTGTAGTTGAATAGATGGAAAACACAAAGCACAATGTAGAAACTGCTGTTCACAATTAAGAGTAATATGTTCTGCCCCAGGAAAGAGGAAGAATAAATCCCACATGAGGCTTTTTCCAAAATGGGAACTGACCAACCATAAGATACATGCTTCTTCACCCCAATCCCTGTTACAGAGCTGAATTTCTTGGATGATTCTGTTTAAAAATACCACATAAATTTCTTGAACTAGAGAAGATGGTGACTTGGTACACCTTTTACCTATTTAAGTCTGAGGCTTTCACAAGCTATTTAAAAGATGTTTTTCTGCATTTTTTTTGCATTTTTGCTTAACCATGTGGTATCAGTTTCATCTCTCCTTCAGCAAGGAGGTAGCAGTATTCCGTTAAGTAGACAAAAATATTTAATGACTGCCTGCAACATTGCTTGCTTTCTTTTGATGTTACAGCTTATGAAAACTATAAAGTTTACTGTAGCACCACAAGAAAGGGCAGCTGTGTATTACTCAGATAGACATTCCCATCACTGACAGCCCAAGTGACACTACCATCAGGGTCATGGAAGCTTGCCACATCTCCTTGTCATTAATTTCTCAGAACGAGCCACGTTTGTGAAGAAAAATGCTGTTACAAGGCTAAAGGAATCACCTGTTTTAGAAAAAGAAATACACAGCCTTAATATTTCATTCAAGGGATGGGGCAGGGGAATTCCATGTTTAGAAAGAAAGGGCAGTACTAATATATTGCTTTCCAGATGCTGCTCTAGTCAGATTCAGCTGTCAGTATTTTGATAATATCCAGTGGACTGTGTTTAAAGCTGTGGTCCAGTAATTGCTCACAAATCTTAGTAATCTGCTTTGTCAATGTGTTGAAGTTGTTTGAACTTATTCCAGCTGCCAAAATCCACCCATTTTCTAAAAACAGG
Organism: Peucedramus taeniatus; assembly: GCA_013400575.1. Taxonomy (NCBI): domain Eukaryota; kingdom Metazoa; phylum Chordata; class Aves; order Passeriformes; family Fringillidae; genus Peucedramus; species Peucedramus taeniatus. The sequence goes on along the minus strand of WBNO01013109.1, from coordinate 116,216 downwards.
AATAAGAGGGACTTGATAGAACTCAACTGAATCACCCACTTCCTCATTTTTCCTCTGCAAGTTCTAGGGAAAAGCCAGCTGCATGCCTCTTGCTTGGCAAGAATAACTTTGTAGATTCCTACAGGTGGCAAAGGCATCAAGGATGAGAGTAAAGATTCATTGGGATATTCTCATGCTGTTGATAAAAATCAGGGAAAGCATCAGCAGAGCTCACATGATCTACCTTTGTCCTGAGGCTTCTGCCAGGACAGAAGTTAGCTTCTGTTATCAGCTAACTAAAATGGGCAGTAGATGAAAGGAAAACATTACAGTGACTGATCCAAACCAAGAACATAGCTCTTCTCCTACAACATGAAAATCCTAAGCAAAAAAAAAAAAAAAGTGTTGTGGTTTTGCTTAGCTGTGATGTTTTAAAATAATACTAAAAACATGTAAGTTACGCTACAGGGCCAGCTACATTTTGTACTGGATACCTGCTTAGTGCTTCTTCTCCTCTGCTTTTGAAGTGTTCAAATTAACAAGGCAAAAACCTCACAAAAGTATTTAAAGTCTTTTGAAATCATAAAGTAACTTCAAAAGCCGCTCGGCAGAGTATTGAAAAAACACCAGCAGCAATTAAGTCCCACCTTTAGAAAAGAGTGTCCTTCTGCATTTGGGCTGCACCAGAATCTGAAGCAGCACTGTGCACATGACCAATCTGAGGCCTACTGGTCACAAAACACACTTGTGTGAATTTGTTAACTTCTGGAAACATTCCTCTGATACATCTTTTATTTACATAGACTGAACTAAGGTAGAGATTGCGTTCTTTCCATGTGATCTGCATTTTCACTCAGCCTAGTTTACATTTAAAAATGAGTGCTGGCACTTGGCAACAGGTATTAAAAGATACTCTGTACAAGTTCTGCTGTCCTTCTGCAGCAGTATTACTAAAAACCCACAAGTTCTGACTGTGAGTGCTCATTCGGCAAACCAGAGCAGATAAAAATACAGAAGTGTCTAACATCTGCTCACTCACATCTACAGAAAAATGTTAGGAGCAAAGAGGGCAGATTCTGAAAGTATCATCTGACAAGTCTAGATTAAACGAACTGTCTAGGATTACTGGCATACAGAAAGCACCTGTTTATCTGAAGGAAGAGCTTCAGAGCCAGTGTTCTAATACAACTTTGCCTGGGAAAAAAACAAGAGGCTGAACTTCGCTGTCATAAAATATACTGGCATTCTAATTCCTCCTGAGACACGCAGGAAACAGCTGAAATTTCTGATCACATTCCAGATTCTGTATTTAAAGAGAGAAATCTTAGACTTGTAATGCTATTTTCTCTCATGCTACATGCAAGGCCACAATGCTATATTTAGGTTTACAGAGTTAGTGAAGGGAGTTTTGCACTCTACTTCTATCATTGGTATTTGTGGTAAAGCGAAGGCAAAACAGAACTACCTTATCTGTAATAACCTGTCATTCATATGGAGAATGCACACGAGAAAGACAGCACCAAGTTAGTACTTTAGACAACATCACAGAAAGTTAGATTTGTCAATTGCAGGAATAATCCTTGGATTTTAAAAAACCTTCAAAATTCCAGTTGTGAACCCTGCCCTTTCGAAAAGTTGTAGAGGGAGAGGTACAGAACAGAAATTGCAATAAAAAGAAAATTTTTAAAAACCACCTTTGAGGAAGGAAACAGCCTGAGAAGCCATTTGCGAGTACTGGGAGCCTCAGTGCAGGGTGCTGGGCTGGGTCCCTTTCAGGCCTACACTGCTGCAACCAAAAACACTTCTAATTTCAGCTTGCACAAGGGCAAACAAGAACATTCCAGAATAACCTCTCACCTTGCTAGCACATAACACAAGAAGGTGCTTTTCAGACAAACATGTCCTGGCCTTTGCAGTATTTCCTTGAAAAATACCACAAAATGGGTGCTAGCAGCCAGCTCTGAAGTGCTTGGCTCAAACTGCTCTGGACTGGGCCTTGCCTACTTCTCCATACTGGCTGCTGCAGCAATCTTTTACCCATTCACACATCAAGAGGAAAATAATTCCTCCAGAGCAGGTAAGTCCTCAGTTCACAGCACTAAACCTGTGTTCTAAGCAGTAGATCACAGTGTGTCTCCTCTTACCTGGCTTTAATTTTCAACACAGTCCCAGCTTCTTGACCGAGCAGATGTAGCAGATGCATAACTTTACCCATTTGGAAGTCATTCACGTGCCTTCATCAAAAGTAAGAGACTGAACCTTTCAGTTTTCTTGTAAGGATCATCTGCAGCTTTTTATTCACCTGATCCAACTAAGGCAAGAGGTGAAGTCTCAAAATGGCACCAAATTAAAGTAGATGTAAGAAACAAGACAACATTGGACTTGAAAGTTAGTTGAAGTAATAGGACTTTATTCTAGAGATACGAGTAACAAGGGTTTTTTTTTAACCATTTGTTAAAACTGGTAACTCAGACTAAATTAAGGATTCTGTGGAGCTTTCAGGCCCAAGCTAAAAGTATTGAGACTTTTATGTTTTTATTTTCTGAAATGAATATAAACACAAAATTGCCATAATCCTAGACAGTTTTATTCCTTATCATTAGTCTGAGGTATACTAACAAATCTCCCTCTGGGAATGTATGAATACTGCAGTAGTCAGCATTGTTTTGCTCAAAATTCACTTATTACAAAAAGTGTTTCTATTTTCCAGCTTTATAGGAGAAACTATTTCTCCAGCATATGGACTTAAATAGTGTAATTTATATGCTCCTGCAAGATGAAAAGTGTAGGAAAAGTTTTGAAAGCACAGTTATTTCCCAACAAACACAAGCATGCCATTGATCATTAAAATGAAGGAGGAAAACGCACCTGAATGGTTCTAGATCAATGGGAGATGGTAAAAAGTGAATGCTGACAAATCTTACAAGGACTACAGCTGGAAATCCCCATGCTGAGAACCTGGGAAGGAAAGAAAACCACTCTATACTCACACACATACAGGAGGAGGTGAGGAATGGAATGGAGTCTGGTGGGGTTTGTTGCAAATGTTCAAAAATTTCAGAGCTAAAAATTCAGCCTGCAGGAAGACAAAGCAGGCTGACAATCTGCTGATCCCTGCCATGAGAGGAGTGGCCCAACTGCTTCCACAGACGGTGCTGCTGTCCTGCTCTGCCTCTGCACTGCACTCGTCGGTCTCCAGATGGATGATTCTGCCCCTGATCCAGCCAAAACACACGAGATTTCTTTTGCTGAGTTGTATTTCTGGTAGTAAACTGCCACAGGCAGAGCCCAGTGACTTGTGTGGTCAGCAGCTTCCCTGACTCCAGTATCTTGAGGGCTTTTATCCATCCCACCCTGGCTGAGTGCTGAAGTATTTGCCACTTGCAGGCCTTACCAAGTGCACACACAGTCACAATGGGGTTGTTGCACACACCAAACCGTGAGGTCTCACATAAACCAGCCCTCAAGGCACTGGCTGAGCCACTGCCATCTCTGCTGCGGGGCCACAGTGCCCAGGGAAATGCCACAGAGACCAAAGCAAACAGCTCAGCAGCCCCCTTCTACCAATTCAGTCAGGGCGGAATAAACCACTTCTATGAAACACAGAGTAAGTAACTGGAAGATTAAACACGTATGTTACTGAAGAAAACCACTAAAAAGCCATTAAAGATAAAAAGGAGTGAAAAGCATTTCCCGGGAAGGGAGGGCTGGGGTATCATCTCCAGCCTTGAGGCACTGGCCTTGTTTCTGCAAGGTGTTTTTTAACAGAAAGGAAACCACTCGCCCATGGGCTGTCCCACCCAGCACTGCTGCACTCCCCCCATGGAGGGGTCAGCTCCATGAGCCCCACAACCTTCAGCTCCACTCCCTCCCTCTCTCCCAGGCAAACCTTAATTTAGGCTAAAGGCCAGCTCTGCCTGCCCACAGGACTCATTGCTGCTTTACACAGAAATCCATTTGGCCTCAAAATGATCACAACATATCGCCAGGTAAAGGAAAAACCAAACACATGTCACATAACCAAGTATTGCCAACTTCAGCTTTAATAATGGAACCATCACTTTTTTGCCATTTCAGTAATAACTTTAAGGGGAATAAAAACTTCCCTACAAAAATAAAACTAAGCTTGTTAAAATTATAAATAGTTTAAATGTTTGTATTTAAAGACATACATTTTAATGTTTCCCTGCATTCCCCCTCCCTCATCATTTAGTCATTCTGGTACCATCATATAATGACAAGAAAACAGTTTTGCAACAAAAGCTTTGACAGTTCAATTTGATGCTAAAATTAAAAAAAGATAAAACTGACCAGGCATGACCATTTCTTTTAAATTAAAGCTGCTGTAACTGCCAGTGTGTAGAACAAAAAAGAAGAAAATTAACTCCACACATGACATCTTACAATAATTAACTGTGTACTAAGACAAAATTAAAATAAAAGTTTATTTTGGTCCCCCACCCCCTTCCCCTTTACCCCAAATCAAGACTCATAGTGCATACAACACTGATTGAGGTTTTTGAAGTAAATGAAGATGTGCCTACTTAAAAAGACTGATAGTTTAGTTCAAGTAAAACCAAAATTCACATATTTTTATACTCAACTTTAAAACTCAAACAGTGTTTAAATCTGAGCAACAAATGGTTCAATATTGACAGCGATTATGTAATGGTTACATAGCTATGGGCAGAAACATAAATCAAGATGTTAACAAAATACCCATCAACATACTGCTGCATTCCGAGAGAAACAAATTGTAACAAAACACAAAAGCATTCCCTGAACCATTATAAAGTGTCTCACTTGAGGATAATGTTACTAACTCACACATGCACTACAATGTTACATGTGAAATTAAAAAAACAAACAAGATATGCCTTAGATATATTTTATAGTTAGTCCTACTCTTAATTTCTCTTAACTCTTTAAAACATTATGATTGTCTCATAAGCTTGCAAATTCTTTTTACCTAAAAACCTTGTGAAGAGTTTAAAAAGAATCTTACTAAGGAAAGGAAACAAAGGCACAATTACATAAAATTAAGGGGAAGAACAGAAGCATCTTGGAGTTTCACCCAGTATCCATTAGATGTCACCAAAGTTTTAACAATTCCTTGGGAATTTAAAAATGAGCCCATTAAGAACAGAGAGGAAAAAACCCCACCACAACTTCTGCTGCTCTTCAATCCTTAGCACTCCTCCACTCCCCCACCCCCCGTACATAACTCATTTCCTCTCTGGCATGATAATGACTACAGTATCAGTCACTCAAATCTGCCTCATGCTTCCATGCTTCTATTGCACACCCACTTCTTTGGTTTCTTTTGAACATGCTTTTTTTTTAGATAAATAACTCTGAAAGAACAACAACTATATTTACATTAAAGTTTTCTTGCTACATTTTTCCTACTTTTAAATCAAGTAAATCAGCAGTCTGCAGAATTTGGTAATCAGTTTTTCAATTAAGAGTTTAAAAACCATAAGAAAAAAACCTTTTGAATTATTAAAAGCAGGAGTTACTCAGCTCAGTCACCAAAACAGACAATAAATGTTAACGTTCTGCTGGGCTGGAAATGTGAATAAGAAATTCTACTTTCTTTGCCGGACTGAGCTTTTCACAAAGAAAGAAGCAGAGGAAGCTATTTCTGTCTTTCAGATATGGTTATTCAAGATTATCCAGCCTAAAAATGGATCACTGGGCCAGAGGAAAGACCTGACTTACAACAAGGATCAAATGCATCTGTAGTTGTAACTTTTGTCTGCACCCTCGCTAGACAGGTATTTCTCACAGAGTTATCTGAGACATGGACCACTTTTCAGAATTCAAGTAAGCAGCTTTTTAGGCTTGCTACACTTTTCAAATCCTGACTATGCCTTTATGGAATCAGCTTCTCCAAAAGGGACCTGTATGTGCAGCTCCATTTCCATTCTTACTTAGCTGTTGCTTCTCGTTCCTTCCCACTATTTCTATTATCTTTATTTCTTTTCCAGTGTGGATTTACACAGTTAAAAACCATAAAACTTATTCACAATATTAAAATATACTAAAACTTTAACCTTGTAGAATTAGTATTTCAACTTTCCTCTGTGTAAATACTATTTTCATATAAAACCTGTCAGCTATTAGAGTTCTTCTCCCCCAACTCCTACCTTCTTTTCAACTTTCTCTTTACTTTCTTCACAAAGACCACTTAAAAGCTTTCCACAATTTCACAGTACAAACCACAAGATCTCATAAGCTTCCCACTTATAACAGTTCTCCCACAAATTATACAGTAACTATTAAAAAACAGAAAGGTAGTGCAAATCAATTTCATCCCTAAGATAGTGCTCCAACTAATTCTCATCCAAATGGCTTTAATAATATTTTTTAACCCATCAATTTGCACGTCCTTACTTGTAAAGATACCATTAAGCAAAGAAGAAAAAAAAAAGGTATTATTTCATAGCATCCTAGGAAATTGCTTACAGTTTCACAGCTTGCACCAAGGTAACTTGGGAAACTCTCTAGGCACACAGAGGGTTGCAAACTGATGTACAAACATGCAGAATCCCTTACTTGCAGGTGCAAGATGCTAAGTGACCTGGCTTATGGAACTAAGTCTACCCTGGCATCACAAAACAGTCTTCTGAATAAAGAAAACTACTCTCTGCTGCTCTTTGTACGTTGGGTTTGGCATGCTCTATGGACATTTGGTAGCGCGCGTTTTCCTGAGTGTCCTTTGGCCCCTTTTTAACCAGGTTTCAGCACCCCACGAAGGGCTTCTTCAAGCTTGCCCCTGTAAGCTGCATAGCGGTTCTTCAAGATCTGCAGTTGGTCATTTTCCTCTTTGTCCAGTATGCGCAAGAAGTTTTGCAGTTCGGGAATACTAAAAGCTTCCCACTGGAAAGACAAAGAGAGCAAAGAATGGATGAGATCAACAGAAAATTCTTAAATCTTTTGTATATTCAGTATTTCCAGACAAAACTTCAGACACTGTAGACAATTTACAAATGAAACAGTATCAGGCACCTACCTTCCTTGCAAATCTTAGGGCATCTGAAAATATTTAACTCTTTTAAATAGTTTTTTTCTTCTGCAAGTAACAACAGGTCAATCTAACCACAAATGAAATGTTTACAAAAGGCACGAAGGAAATTAACAGGGGAAAAAATTCTGCTTCCAAAAAATGAGCTGCCTGGTCAGCACAGCTCAAACAGAAGCCCACTCATCCCTGCAGTTACACAAACACTGACCCAGGAGGGTGTGACATACCATGACTTCTCCAGTTTCATGCTCACGTAGAACAAAACTGAGCATTTCTGTTTTGGGGCCTGCCACCAAGCGCAGGTAGAGAGGATGTTCTCTGTCTGACAGCTTGCAGGTATAAACTGCAGGAGAAGGAAACCACAGTAATTATAATCTTTACCAACAATGTTTCAAACACTTGGAACGACTAAGGTTAGCTAATACTAAAAAATTTCAGGAAGATGCATGTGTAGCCAAAATTTACACACTGTTTATCTACAGGTCAACATACTGGTTTTGAGCACTGAGTTTTAGGGAGGAGCTGAGCAGGTGACTGATGGTGACAGTGCAACACTGCATTTGCACAGGAATGAAATGGCCTCCAGCCAGCACAGTACATGCAGGGCAGGGGGGGAAAAATAACTCACCAAAAAAATACAACACACAGATCTGTTACTCTGTCTAAGCACTTATGACATCAGAGCTGTGTATCACTGTTCTGATTTAAGCTCTCCACTTAAAATTTCGCACACAAAGTCTAAAAGACAACTCTGCTGCTTAACAGCCAGAAACATCTGAACTACTGAAACTGCTCTCAATGTCCACAGAAGGAAGGCAGATTTTAAGTGCAAGAACACAGTCACACAGGCAAAACGCACATTTCCCTAAAAAACCTCTTTTTCTTCTTTGGGTATTTCCATCACAACTTACAACAAACTCCAACAACAGCCAGTGCCCAGGGACAGCCACGTGCACTAACACGTGAGCACAACACACGCGCCCATGGTCATCACCTCGAGAGCAGTCTGCCAGTGCATCTACCTCATGCATCACAGACACCATGGCTTATCTTTTAAAAAACCTGTCCTGTAACTTAATCTCACAACTCTGCAGTGTATCAGGCCAGCTGAAATTTAGGACCTGATAAGGGCATAAAATAAAATGAAATGGACTGCAAAGCACAGGAGATCTGTGTAATGTTTTAGCACGTGATTTTGCCTTGGATGAATTATCCTGAAATACCCCCAGTCTTTTACTGTCTTACCATGCTACTTTACATAAAGAAAAAATGACAATTTGAAAATTTTTACATAAAGAAAAAATGACAGGAAGACTGTCACCCCCATTTATCTGCGTTCTTCCACCTTGCTTATTTCAGGTATTATAGCACAACTCCCTCCCCAAACTCTTCCACTACCAAAATGCCACAAGCTCAGCTTATACCTTGATCTTCCTTGTGACAGCGTTTATAAAGTGCAAACTTAGCAGGGTTGTCAGCCACAAAGAACTTCTTGAGCAAGGCCTCTATCACTTCTCGAACAGTGTTGGTGCTGCTGATGTGGAGGGTGTTCACGCAGCCCTCTGGCAAGTAAAAAGCAGTTTCCTGATTGCTGGGAGCACATCTGCCCTGGCTCTGGGAGCACTGCACAGTGATGGGTCTGCATAGTTCCATCTGCACCTTGATGAAGCCAGTGTAAATCCCATTCGCGTTCTGCAATGAAGGAAAGGCCCGAGCTGTTAAAATCATCAGCAATGACCACCTATGACACAGCACTGGAGCTGGCACATGAAAATGCTCACAGTAAACACTATTTAAATACCACTGCAATACATGACATCTCACAGGAAAGGTACTGTTTTAGTAATTCAGACAGTTATTCTTTCTGGCATATCTTCTGAATATTAATTTTTCTTTTTAATAATTACTGAGTATTAATTTTTTTTCTTAATAATAACTGTTGAATTCTAAGTATATTAGGACCTCATCAAGCAAAAGGTACACCATACCAAAGATAAGTTTTCACTTTAGGAGAGAACTATGAAATGAGAAAGATCACTAACACCACCTTTAGCAACAGATTTAATGCAGAAATACAGAAATTATCTCCCACATTTTAGCTATCTTTGTCAACTTAGTCTGAGGCATTTAGATGGTCAAATCATGGACCACCATTTTTTTTCGTGAAAAAAAGTCCTAACCAACAACAACAAAAACAAAACAAAACAAAACAAAACAAAACAAAAAAAAAAAAAAAAACCACAAAAACAACCACGAAGAAAAAACCACCACACAGAAAACCAACCAACAAAAAAAAACCCAAAACAAAAAAAAAAAAAAAAAAAACCAAAAAAAAAACCCCAAAAAAAAAAAAAAAAAAACCCAACAAAAAAAAAACAAAAACCCAGGCAAAACCCCAGAATAAGTGCCAATCCAATTAATATCTGAAAATTTTTATTTCAGTTGCTTTTGAAAGACAAAATAGCAAAGCAAATCAAACCTTAGTAAGCTAGAAAAATTTTGACAATCTGGTTTTAGGCATAATAAGTCCTGGTCCACATGGAAACACATAACAAAGCTCTTTTTAGTACACAGTCAGACTTATATGATTTAGGATATAAGGGAATTTCAAAATTTCCATATACACCCACAGGAATATATCCACCTATTAGAAAATCCGGACAGCATAACAACTGAATAATAGTTTGCTAAGTAGACAGATGTGAATTTTGTTAGTATGGTCCTGAGTAGACTGAACTGAATATTAGACCCGGTACACAATCCTTGGAAATGAGAAGTCTTACGTATTTCAGTTTGTAATTTCTATGTTTTTTGGGGGAAGAAAGTCTCTTCATGATGAAAACCTGTATGACTACTCTGAAAGTTAAGTATCCTATAATAAATATTGCATGTTTTAACTTTTATCACTGCTTGAGCATCCTTATCAAAGAAATCTGACAAAAATTTATCTGCAGAAACAAGAAAAATACACCTTCACTTTTACCATCTGAGCATTTTCAGAATTTGTAAGAAAATTTTGACAAATGCACACCTTCGTGTCAGCTGGCAGTTTACCTTAAACTCATTTCAAATTACATGAGTCTGTTTTTACAACATTTGGTTTTGATCCACGTAAAAGAGCTACAGGGATAGAAAAGCATTTCAAACATGAGATATAATTTGCCAATCTAAGGAAAAGTTTCTTAAAAAATCATTTAGTTTCATATGTAAGATGCTGAGAATAAAACAATTCACAATGCACTACAAAGCTACAGCTCAACATTAAAAATTACAGGAATTCTATGCAAAACTTACCAAGGTCATCTTTAATTTATCAGTGACAGATGAATTATAACTTTGTATCTTCTCTTTAACTTCTTCTTTACTGAGATAAACATGAGGTTCTCTCTCCTTCTGAACATCCTTCAAAAACAAGACAGCAGTTTTAAAACACAAAATAAAATCAATTATTTAATGATTCTGAATACGAATATTCTTAGTCCAAATGGTAATTATTCCAGAGGCTCAACATAACAGTAATTAGCTGTGCAGCAACAGAAAGGATTAATACATTAAGCAAAGCAAACAGAACACTGGGACTGAAGTGAGATGGTTTAATCAAAACACCCAAAGACACCTGTGCCCTTTTGTTGCCAACTGTTTTCCTTCAAATATTTTGCAGTAGTATGCAAAACAGCTCAGCTCATTTTATGCCTTGATTTTCTCATGTCAGTGTTATGCCATCCTGTTAAGAACACTTAAAGTTTATGTTAAATAATACTTGGGGCACAAATAGGTATTTCTGAACAAATGAGGAGTACATCTGAAAATAGCAGCACATCCTAACAATCCAACTCCAACAACCCCAGTGTGTGCCAACAACATGGCAGCATCCCTGCATTCCAATGTGACAGACAGGATGTTACATACAGGGTCACTGCCTACTACATAAACCATCAGAAGTAACTCTCCAGATCAATAATGTCACACCAATTGCATGTTTTCTACATGGGGAAGTACCTATTAAGATTTTTCAACTGTTGCTTTTACAAGGTTGCTATGGATTTCATGCGCGGCAGTTAAAAAAGACCCTGGAATTGGCTTTTTTCCAAACAAACATTTGTTCCCAATCTGTATTCCTGCAGCAAACCAGTGTTATAAATACACTCCAGTTTCTACCACCAGCACAAATGCCATATATAGTATGAAAGAGTTTCAGCTCTCAGCTTTGATGATTTAAGGCTTCAATTAGAAAAGGGAGAAACTTTGGAGAACCTCGATGCTTTCAGAGAACACCTGAACACATTCCCCCTACAGCCAAACCAAGCCACAGTTCCATCTGTCCTCACAATTCCAGTGTAATGTATCCTGAGAAAGGGCTTCCCCGACTTCAGTGGCCTGTTCTATATCCCACTCTACTGGACACCACTCAGCACAACTCAGCACACATCTCTGCAGGCACTTCAGTTTGCCAGACACTACCCCAAAGATGAGCACATCCGCTGTGGCACTGTAAGGTTCCACTTGCCAGAAAGAATCTGCTGATTTTTTTCTGTCTCCTAATTTAAAATCAAGTATTTTTAGCTCTTTTAGGCTTAGTTTTGCTTTTCCTACATGGCATTTCACTAAATGACATGCTGGATCAGACTTTTTTTCCCATGGCTATAAAAGGAAAGGTGTGGTCTGAATGGAGAACTTGAAGTCAGAAACCTTGAATTCTGATCTGGGCTCAGATACTGATTTCCTGCATAACACTGAGAACATACCTTTATTTCAAGATCAGGAAAATGAGGCAAAAAAGGAACACCAGTGAAAGACAACTCTGCCATTAGTTCCTGAAGCACAATTCTAAGACTATGTAGCATTTTGCACAGTTGCCAGACCCCACCTACTATATTACAAATACCAAATTACTGAACATTTTCAGAATTCAAGGCTCTATTCTCCCTAGAGAAATGAAGCCTTCTTGCCCTTCTGCTTTCCATCTTCCCTCTGCCCCAAACATCCCCAAATAATAAAGAAAGACAGCTTAATTGAAACTGCCCACTTATCTCCCCAAAGGCTCTTTCAGCTTTATAGTGTTCTATCTGGGGGCAAACAAAATTGGCACAAAGGAAAAAATATGGATACTAAAGGGACAGGAAACAGTCTGCAGGCCTCTGACATCTATATGACACATTTCAAGAACTCACGCTTTAACTTGCAAGGTTCCCTGACAGTGTAAGTGCAGACAAACTCCTTCACAGGGACAGCAGCCAAGATTCACCTCAGAGACAAGCACATTGTGGAATTCATACCTCTCCAAACTACTAGCAATATTGATACTGAAATTCCAATACTGGACACCTCAGCTTTAATGCTTATTATTAATTCATTTCTGATTCAAGCAGGTACCTACCCTGTTGGAACTGTCACCGTGATTACTGAAGTCACCCACAGCATCCACTATTATTAAGCAAAAACATTAACTAGGAAAGAGAAAAAACCCTCACTTTTCCTATGTTGTAACATCAACCTTTGTTTAAGAAAAAACAATAAACAATCAAACAACCACTCCACATTAACTTCTGTGCACCTCGCGGTTTAATTCCACAAAAACGACTTTTAATAACTATAGATGACAAAAAGAACCTACTGCCTTTAATGGCAATGGCACAGGGTAAAGTTCACAAGGCTGACATCTAGGAAATTATCTGTATAAGAATAGAAAGATTTTTCTTTCTATTAGAATAGAAAGAAATTTTCTTCTGTATAAGAAGAAAAAAACAAAAGGACAAGGAGAAAAACGTTGGTGAATTAGTAGGTATGAACAGACAGCAAGAAACTTTCTCCTCTTTTCACACAGGAGAGTTTTCATACACATTTCTGTTCTCCCAAAATGACAGAAATTTGATCTGGTTAGAAAAGACACTACCCCACAAGATCACTCTAATCCTGGGGATTGCCATGAAAGCAGGCATGACAAGCAAAATCCAAGCACAGCATCGAAGCCCAGCACCCAAGGCAGCTGATTTTCCATGGACTTGCCCTGGTGATGCTCCTGTAGCCAGGGTTCCCAGGTGCAGCTCCACTACAGAGCTGTGGGCCACAAGGCATCGCTGGGGCAGCTGTCATTCCCTCAAATGAGTTAGGCATGATTCCATACTTGAACGTACCACAGGAATTTCTGCCTCCTTGCACTAGCACTAGAGGCTGGACAATTTTGGCAAAGCTTAATTAAGCCCACAAAAAACACATCCGTGTGTTTACGCAAAAGCAGGGATTGCCTCCTTTTGTAGTGAGCGTTCTGCCAACAAACGTACCTCTAACTCATTTTCTAAACAACCAAAGCCTGTGTCTTAATTAGTTTCAACAGCATGTTGTTCATAGCAAATCTCTGAACTGAATACAAAGAGGACTACTGGGATTAAATCAAACAAATGGACCCAAAATCATTCAATAAAAATACTATACATAATAGGCAGAAATGCTGTTTACTTCAGTCATCATTTTCACCTTACTCCTCTATCTTTCACTATCAAGACCACAGGCAGTGAAAAGTGAAGATGTGTCCCAGGAGAGGAAGTAACTTGATGCCACTGAAAACCTAAGACCAAGATCTTCATGAATTAATCTGGTGATACCATTCTGCACCCAAACAAAAAAGCTCAGAACATTCCAACTACTCATCCATCAGGGTACAAATTCAACCAAGCAAACAAAACCTCCTCACTAGCTATACACCACGACTTACAGAAAATCACATTGCTGTCACACCAACTGCAGAGACAGTAAAGCCCACATGACTGCTGGCAACAGAAAGCCAACAAAGGAACAACTCACTGGGTTTACTGGGAACAAGAAAACCTCAGCCCACCATGATTCACTGGGTCTGCTGCTCTGAGTGTCATTAAGCAGAATACACAGATTTGAGACACCTGTGTCTTTTAATTTTCCTAATTATACTTAGCCAGCATGCAAAGAGAAGCTAACAAGATGTTATACAGGGTTTTTTTTTCCTGGCTTTTCCCCCAAACTTTCCTGGGGCTGAACTGCTCTCAGTATACATTGGCACCTAAATTTTGCCATATAGCTTTGCTAGCCATGTCAGAAGTTAAAATAAGTAAGTCTTCTTTGACCAGCATACTGAGGTGGGTTGAGGAAGACTTGAGAAACTCATTTCTCACAGGAAATAGCAGGTCCTTCATAACAGGACCCACTAAAAGAAAAGCTGTCCCCTGCTAACTCTGCTTCTGTCTTGTGTATCAAATTCCACCTTGTTATCTCAGCAGGTAAATTTATTACCTGTGAAGACCTTGAGTCATCCAATACAACAGCAGTACTTCATTCATCTCTACCATGCCTTACAATGTGTTTCTGACATCTTGCTCTTGAAATGGCTGCCAAGTGGTTGAAGCCACACCTGCTCAAGGAAAGCAACTGCTCCAAACGCAGCTGTTTTAAACAAAGGAGCAAGAGCATTTTGGAGGTGAGATTGGGCACAGCTTCTCAAAGCCAGTGCACTGCTGAGGCACAAGGGGAGCATGATTCATCTCCAGGCTGATTCAGATGCAGCTGATTCATCTCTGACTCCCTACAAGATGCCCAGCACACACCTCACAAAGGTGCAGGGAATTGGGAAACTCCCTTTCTTCAAAAGTCAGGCCTGGTGATGAGTTTCCTAACCACAGATCCTTGTCTGTGTCTTCTTCCATTAGCCAAGACCTAGATGTTGCCAGGCTTAACAATATCACTTCTGGGTGCTAGTGCTAAAAAAAAGAACTTTCTCTATAAAACAATGCACAACCATTTCCATGCTATTTTTTGGTAAAAATCAAATAAAATATATAGAATAGAACCTGAGCTAGGTTCTCTTCCATCACTTAACCAAATTATACTCTCAGTAATGTCTGCCACATCAACACCCCTTTCTCTTCCCAGCCCAATTAAATGTTTTCCTCATCAGAGCTTCTGGTCTCCTTCCACTCCCTGATGCTAATGTGATCTTGCCACTTCCTCAGACCAGTACAGATGGGAAAGACAAAAACTGGTCTCAAGGACACAGCTGAATAAATGAGAACTCACGTAGACAATATATTTGGGTCTAAACCACTCATTTTCTAGTCTGAGCTATTAATTTTTAAGAAAATCATTCTGTCCTTCACAACACTTACAGTGCACACCATTGGCAGCCATTTGTATTAAAGCCATTTCTCAGGTCAACCAAAGCAGCACTTCATTCTCAAAAAAAATTCCTAAGCAACAGCTGCCAGTAAGAGGGAAATGAGGCAAGTGCTTTCATTTTCCCAAGGGGAATAACTGGTCTTTCATTAGAGCTCATGATGCAATGCCTCTTCACAGTTGAGCTTCCCCACAAGAAAAAGAGCAGAAAATGTTTTTTTCTTTATCGCCTGCACCCCCCATGCTCATCTCATTTATTGCAGCACAGATGTTTAGAGAAGCAGCACTCTCTTTGTAACATTTATGCTGAGTGCAAAGCCCTAGATGAGACTAGCTCAGCATGAATCCTCAAGAAACACAACTAAAACTGCACAAATTACAATTACAGTGAACTGCAAATCAACTTGTGGTCCCAAAAAAGAAGAATCACATCACATCAGGGGCTTTATGGAAGTCTAAGTCTCACGGTTGCTGCCAAACCCTAGTCCTGCATGCAGTAATAAAGCACTAATAAACTCAACAGCTACAGGCTGCTGTGGGATGAGGCTGAGAAAAAGTTTCACAAAGAAAGAAAACTCCAAAACCATGAAGCCTGCATCCTCAGGATCCTTGCCTTGACTCAAATGCCTGGTTTCCCCAAACTGATACTGCAGCATTCTATACATGGAGAGATACAAGAAGGTCTATCTCTTCCATTCAACCTGCTATTTTCACAAAACTTCAAGAAATTAGCATCTCTTGAGGAATGAGAAACCAAGCTCCTCTTAGTATTTCAGCTTGAAAGACAAAGGAAAATATAATGGACAAAAGGTTAACCTATCCCAGGAACATGCATAAAGCATTTTTATGAGAAATCTGAAGAACCAAAGACCTGTGAGAACTCAAGCAATCTTCTAAGATATATCAGCCCCTAGCTCATCCCTCATGTTTCACATTAATCTCATACATACAGTGACCATGATTCAGTCAGATGACTGAAGATGTCATGGTCTTGCTGTAAATTGTGGCCAGAAATAATTTTTGAAATAAAACACTGAGGGTTTGAAAAGGAGAAATTCAGCCCAATCTATGTTTAAAAAAAAGTCCTGTTTAGTCATAAAAATTACAGCTAGTGCATCCTACTTACATCACATTTGCATTAAAGAAATGATTTAAGTAGCAGTGCTATCATACAACAAAAAAAGCCCAACAGAACATACAGGAAACAAAATAAATGGAATTCTGATCTCAGTTGTTACTCCTACAAGCAAGAACAGTCTTTCCTACAGCCTGACAGCACTCCTACAGGAAAGAAAGAAACTGAAACCTTGCACTTAAACTATTTTGAAACAAGCATCTTACTTCTCCCTCATCCTAAATCTCCTGATAGCACAGCAGCTTTCCCAGTGACATTTCTCCTTCTATCCTAGGGCAAGCCTGAACTCCAGATATGTACTCTTCCTTCATCTGAAACCCTGAGAACTCACCAAGCAGAGACACTGGTCACAGCCAGTCAGACACACCAGTAGCCAAAAGGGTGCGAAGACCAACTGTGGGGGCAGGGCAAGAAGAAATATTAACATCCAAGTATCTCCAAGCATTGACCTTATGATATAGCTGAATCTTGAAATGTTTGCATCCTCGTGAACAAGATGAGATTGCTCTCTGGGTCAGGGAAAGAGGAATTTTTCTGACAAGATGGATATGGACAGAATAATCTTTGTGTCTTCCTGTAATACCTTTTGCTTTCTGCAGTCAGGGAGATCCAGTTCTCACAGTGGCACACAAGGCAAGGAAACAGCCTCTTTTTTAGGAAAATATTTTGTTTTTTTAAGCAGGTTTGGCTGACATGAGTTTGAACAATTATCCTGACAGTCAGAGAGAGTTCAAGAACAACCCACAACATGTCCTCCTGACACAGCAAGAGAAGTGGCACCCTCCCAGGTCAGGTGTACAGGGCATCCAGCCTGATATTCTGCCTTCAACAGCAGCAAAAACAAAGGCTATTTCGAGCAAGCACGTGAGTCTTTTCTGCAGCCTCTCTGCTGGCATCCACAAGTGTGGAAGCAGGAATTCAGAGGGCACCTCCCTTCCGAGTCTGTCCAGTGTCCATTTATGGGCCTGGTGCCTATGCATGCACACAAGCCCTTTTGGAACCTGCCAACACTGCCTGTCTCTACACCTCCTGTGGCAGCAAGTTCCACAAATTCATGACTGCAGTGTGAAGAGGTACTGCCATCTGCTTTAAGTTGATCTTCTATTAAGATAGAAGATAACTTCTGTTAAAAACATTGAAAGCTCTTTAATCCTAAAGTGGCGAGACCTGTTAAACCCAAGTTTCACATTCAGCTTTTCTATCACCTTTGTGATTTTCTAAACCATAATCACACACCTTTTTACCTCTCCAAAGTGAAGAGCCTTGAACTCCCTAGTCTTTCCTAAGGTAGTTGCTCCATCCTCTCAATCATTTTACAGCAGGGAGATTAACCACAAAAATGGGATGTGGGAACCAGACCTGCATCAGAACTAGCTGCACCAAAGCTCAGATGCTCTTTGTTTATAAATCTGTATGCTACAGGTCTGTGAAAAATCTTTACTCTTATCCATGATGCAATGTGGTCTCCCTTAAATAATGGCTACAGAAATCCCCATGCAACACCATAGTTTATCATTTTATCATAATTTTACAAGATACAGGCATTACAGTTAATAAATACTTATTACTTTTGACTATTTTCAGTTTTTACCAAGTATCGCCATGTGGTTTGGCATGCTAATGAAAGCAATGAATGACAAAGTAAAACATTATGGCTCCATCTGCCCCCTCTGATGTAAACACTCAAATGTTTATATGGTGAATACTTTTAAGTAGCAGAGAAACAAAACAAAAGTTGTAACTTCCCTTTATTCCTTTTAACAAATTATTTTCCTTCAAACAAAAACAATATAAACAGAGTTCATATTCAGGCACTGTGAAAGGAAGGCTAGAAAACTGAATGTATTTGTTGGTGACATCAACATTGTTGCTCAAGTTTCATTTAAGTTCATCATGACATCAGCCCTGAAAACCCCTAGTTACAAACCCTGTTGTACCCTACATGGTTGTACTTTAACTACTGGCATGCAACCCAGTTTCAAAAAAGCAGTCATCTGTTTAAAGTGAAAACCAACTGTACAAATAAAAGCAACTCAGGATTAGCATTAGATTTTGTTCCTAAAGACACAACAGATTTTACAGATTTGTACATTTCTCCCTCTCCATACTATGTCATGTTTTTAAAGAAATATATGACATGATTTAAATAACATTAAATAACATTTAACAGCTGTTTCAGTTTTGCAAATTTCACTAAATCTAAATACAAGAAATATCACAGACAGTACATCATTTCCTTCAGGTCTCCTCTTCAGAAAGTGTGAGTTTTAACTGCTGGCTATTTAGGCACATAAGGTGCTTAATGAACTAAAATGGATTACTAGCCTCTGTGACCTGCACAACAAAATCAAGCTTTTAAAAGACCATTAGGAAACAAGCTTATACAGCATATTGTATTGAAAACTACTTAGTGTATCTTGAAAGTTAAGTATGGTCTGAAGCACAGGGTACTAATGCAAGTAGTGATCAAACAACTAAGTAACATTAGGGCTCTGGGTTATTACACCACAGTATTTGCATGGGACCCTACAATGCAAGAATCCAACATGTTGCATCCAACAGAAGGCAAGAAGAGGTTGTTTACAATGACAACTTCCCAGGTCTTCAAATGCAACTATCTACATCTTACTTTAAAACTGACAATGGAAACCAACCAGCCATTCCTGGGGAAGTGACCCCCATGCCAGGCCAAGCCATAGTCTTCTCCCTGTGCTTACTGCCAGCACTTTCCAGTGGGAAGCAAGCTCAGCTGTGGGCCTTGTCTCAGCAGAAGCTGGGTGATGTGCCAGCTTTTGCCAAGTGTGTCAAACACCATTTTATCTTTAGAGCAACATTCCCTTCCTGGGTTTGGTAGGGTAGTTCTAAGATTGTGTCACCAAATTACTTTTAAAACTTGCCTGTACCGAGAAAAGACAAGAACTTCATAACCAGGCCAAGCCTTAGGGCTGGTGTTAGACAGAAATGGTGAGCCTGCACCTAATCACAACAGTCCCACCAACCAAGGAATTTGTTTTGATTTGTTCCACTTAAAAGAAAAAAACACAAACCTCAAAAATGCACACTAACAATTCTCACCTAGGAAATATCACACACTGGCTCTTTGAATATAGAACAACCCTGACAGTTTTCCCTTATCATAGACACTACAGTGCAAAAATGTTCAGAAAGATGAACGGTCTTCTCAAAGAAATGTCGGGATTATGGGGAGGATATAGTACTTTGAAGAACATACAGTTCTTCAAATTCAAGAAGTTACTGTGTTTATCATCCTGGTGCTGATCTCACATTTGAAACTTTTCTGAAGGGAAAATGCCCTCCTCTACCACACATGCATCTCAAACCCCCACAAAATTAAGGAAGTACAACTATCTGTTTTTCAAATGAAGTCTGCTTTTGAAAGGCCTCAAAAGCTTGTAACAATAACCTTGGTGAAGTAGAAGAATGCTGAAACTTGCAAGCAATCACTGGTATCTTCAGTAATATACACAACTTCTAAGTCAAAGTAGCAGAAGTATCTTCTTAGTATGTTAAATACCATCACGATAAAACCATCACATGCATTTACAGTCAACTTATGTAACTGCTGTTTTATATATATATAAAACAAACAGAATTAAAACAAACTCCATCCGAAATCTAATCGTCTACACTGACTGTGGCTCTACTTTAAAACAAGTTAGGTTTTCATGAAATAAGTCCAAAGGAAATATTTTTACACCAACACGACCTCTCTCACTGCAATTTGTGCAATTAAGTTTCTACAAAGCTTCCACAGAAATATTAAAAACAAGTCTCTTCAAAGAGAAATCCAAATTAGATATCTCACAGTGCAGACAAAAGGACGCACCCCTGCAGCCTGGCCTGCATGAAAAACTTCCTCCTTCTTTCACGCTCCAGAAAATTTGTATCACCTGGAACATTTTATTAACAACTAAGACTGTAATGACTGTACCCTTCGCTACAGCCTTTTAATTACCACATTTTATTAAAAATCAGATGGTATCCAAAAGACATTTCTAAACCAGCATACTATAATCACTAGCTTTACCTACTACTGCTCGAACTGATCTGGCAAAAATTCAAGAAAGAAAAATGGATGGGGGCAAACTAGGCAACCATGTACTACTGTAGTGTAAACTTATATAGACCTTAATGATAGGATTTTACCTCTATTTTGTAACCTCAGCCTTAAGAAGTCAAATGTTGAAAAAAATACCAGAACCCCTTAGGGAATTATCTCAAGCCTGCAGCAAACAGGAACTTTTCAGTTCTTTCTCCACCTTCATTCAATTTGATTGGAATTCCAGTTTGAACTTACCAAGACTTCAGAGCTCAGATTTGACTGCTGTTCCAGTAAGAACAAAAATAAAAGGCTTGGACCACTCTTGGACTCTTTGCTGCAACTCCCCAGTTTAAGTTATTCCTCTCATCTTGTGGATAAGGGATGCAGTAGAGCATTCACGGCCCAGCTGAGAACAAACTGGTAAAGGCAATTGGCTGCTGGACCTCAGCCATCCAGCCCCATACCACCAACCCACTAAAGCCCATGTCCTAATGACCTCAAGATCACACTGGTAAAATGGTACTCAATCCTCAGATCTCTGCACTGTGAGGAAACCAATCAACTGAGTCAGCAAGATTATGCCTTGAATAAACTCATCAGCATGGTAATGATAACCTGCTTCTCAGGGGTTTCAATCTCTTGTTTTTCTACCACCTGGATTTTATCTATCACACACATATTTAAGGCTACCAAACAATTCAATTGCAAGCAGAGTGAGACTGACAAAAGGCCAAGTTTCTTCAAAACTCCTAAATTTTTCTAAAAAGAAAAACAAACCACACTATTACCACTGCAAAAACGTAAAACTGCCACCAACTCGTATTTCAACCCTTTTTGCAAAAATACACTTGGTTGCCCAGTTTCAGTATGAATTTGTTTTCCAGAATACACACACACAACACATTATTTTCTTACAAGTGAATTCAGGTGTCTCCAATGCTGAGACAATTTAAAAGAGGGCTGCTTTTAGCCATATGCCTACTTCTCTGCTAGATGCAACCACTGTCTGAGAAACCAGTGCCAGCTATCACAGTCCTCATCCAGTAACAGAATCAGTACCAGCCAGCAGATTACTTCCACAAATCCAGAAGACCCCTTTCTTAAATAGGATGAATGAGGTATTTTTTTCTTTTTACAGGTGAAAAAGAACAGAATAAACAAACTGAAAACTGAAGAATTAGCAAGGGAAAGCCAGGGTTTTATTTTTGCACAGGCTAAAAAAAAAAACCACAGATAATATAAACAAGCATTTACCAAGTCTGCAGCATGAGAGAACTACAGTGCAATAAACACCTCATGGCACAAGGCCCAACTTACCCAAACACTGTGCTAGCCTGGTGCCATGTATCAGCAGACAGTTTACACCACTAACATCTCCACTGCTCACGTGAGCATGCTGCTCCCTTCTCATCAACTCACAGTTTCTATATCTGGGCAGACCATTCTGTAGTAGTGAATCACTTCAGAATTACAGAACAGTTGTTACACTCAGACATTTATTTTTTTTAATAACATCAACAAAAGAGAAGAGTTATACCAGTGCTGTTTTGATCAATATTGGCAGGACACAGTGGAGAGAGAACAGAGTAGGAGGCCATGACCAGCAGGCATTCAAGGGAGGTGTGAACAGAAGAGTTCAGAACATGGTTAATGAATATCTCACAGGAAAAGCTGGATAAACAAACTCTTCATCTGAGGAAAGGTCAGGAGAACAGCAATTAGGCTGCACTGGAGAACAGGGCTTGCTTGCTTACAACCTGATGCTACGGCCCAACTCCAAACACAAGTTATTTTGCCATGCTGGAGAATGGCCACCAGGAAACCAGAGAAGGGGGAAAATGATTACATGCTTTGTTCTTAAGCAGCAAATGGGAGAATGTGTTGACTTTACAACAGAAAGTTCAAAAAGTTGTTCTTTTTTCCTTTCCAAACAACTATTTCCCTGCTTTTATGGGCAGGATGTTACAGGCACAAGGAAGCCCTGCTGCTACTCCACCTTTCCTTAAGCCTGATTTCTGCTTCAGGAAATGTAATTATGAAGCATATGAAGGTATGAGATCTGCTAGAGCTGATAGGCATTTCAGGTGGAAGCAAAAGAGTCTAGCAGAATTTTTCATTTAAAAAAAAATTCTTGACAGAGGTAATAAGGATAATCAGTACCACCACACCCTCTGAGAAAACACTCAGAAGACAGAACACATTGAAAAGGATGGGTCACCTTATGGGCAAGCATCAGATAAACTTAAACCAGTACAATTGAAATTTCCTCAAATAAACAATAAATTCTGCAAAGCAAAAAACATAAGTGCCTTTTAATAGAAGTATGGAAACTATTTTGTTAACATTTCTTGTACTTTAACAGAAAATACTGAGAACTCGTGGTTTTAGCCAATAAAATGAAACATGCAACCAGATATCAACACCATTTTAAAAGGAGATCAAAATAAAAGTTTTTAAAAAAAAGAAAAAAACACACACACAAAAACCCAAACACAACAACAAAAAAAAAAAACAAAAAAAAAAAACCCCACCCACACAAAAAAAAAAAAAGGAAAAAAAAAACACAAACCATCACCCAAATGGGAACACAGCATTTGCCTATGTCTTTAAACTTACAGTTGTTAAGTTACTAAGTTATACCTTTATCTTATCTTATTAGAAGTTTATAGATCACATGAGCCATTCTTAGCTTACAAATATACACATGCACACTTAAAACTGTGGAGTCTTTTCCAGAGCTGGAAATACTAAGAAAAGATCTGGAACCTCTGACACAGACAAAAGCACTAGCCTGTAATCAGACCAGTCAGTTCACATCCACTCTTCCACTGAGCATATATAATACACGTCCACTAACAAGACCTCTCTAATTGCCACATGTGAAGGGCCTCAGCTTTTACCTCAATCAAACCGTGTAATTAATTAAAGTATTAGTATTTCTTCTGTTCCAAACCTGTACAGGCAATTTTGCCAGAACACTGAAATTTAGCCAAATTTTTACCAGCGTTTCTTTTGCATAATGTGATAGCAAAAACTTTCCAAATCGACAAGCATTGTGGGTTCATATAAAAAGTTATTCTGTAACGCCTGGTTGCAAGGGGTAGGGAATGGGGAGAGGAACACATGGGTGTTTCCCCTATGCAGCACCCTAGCAAGCACTACCATATTATAACACAAGGAGCAGAACTGGAAACTAGAGACAAGAGAACAATGCAGAGGGTGTTTAGGAGGCATTAATTTAACATCCAATCACTTCTGTCCCACATTATGAATTTTGAAAGTTACGGTAGCATAGTAATAAGAATAACTTTTACACAAAAACTACAGGGCACCCTGAGGATAAGAAAGTTCTCTGAAAATGGCAGAGCATAGTTCTTGATTATTAGGACCATTCATCAGGAAATCCTAATGAAAACAGCATGATTCTTCATTTATTAATTAGTAAAAATTAACAAAAATCAAAGTAGTTACTCAAGTAGGCTGACTAAGGTGACACACTGATGCCAGCATATGCACATATGCAGGAATGGTAACTTTTCAGAAAGAATGGCATGGCAACATCAAAGTGTAGAAATACGAGGAACAAGGAACAAAGGGAGCTTACTAAATGCTTTTAACCAACTAGTTTTTTATGATGCAAACTGGGAAGAAGCTAGCTACAGCTTTTCAGCATTTCAGAAAAAGAGCACAGGTAATCTAAATAAGCAAACTACAAAGGAGGTATGTGATCTTAAGAAAAGATAAAGCAGTGGGGTATACAACTTGAGGTGCCACCACACCTTCCAGTTTTGCTTCAGTAAAGATGCATTTTGCTCGCAATTTCTCAATCTCGTATATCTAACTAATTTACATTATTGAAAAATTAACAAGACTCTCAAACATCTTATAGGTTTAACCAGACTAGGAAATACCACATTTCTAGTGAGTCATAAGAAGTCTAGTTTTACCCTGAGGAAAGAGTGATCAAAACCAGCAACATCTTGATGTTATTGGTAACATAAGGAGAGAATGCTCTCCCCTTTTTGTACTCCTAAGCAGTTTTACATGGCCACATAATTATTTTAGAAATGAAGCACACCTGCTTCCAGCCACCCTCCCACACAGATATATCTGAATGAATGCAGTAACCCAGCCCATACACAGGCTAGCCAAAAAGCCTGCTCTGGGATGAGGCTTTCCAAAGCATCCTCTGCATCTGAAAGGAGGGCAGACACTGTGCAGACTCTGCACTGTGTTCTTCTCCTGCCAGCAGAATCCCAACTCCATGCTCCAAGACATAAAGGCTGAAGCTGGGCAGGAAATAATCTACTTTTTTTCCAATAGAACTAACCCCACTGCCTCTCCTCTCCTGCTTGACACGCCTCGGGAGACCACCAGCCACCACTATCTGTTTTTCCTGCCTACCAGAACACCTGTGCCCAGCCTGATCTCTAAATGCTTTGAAAGGAATTCATGTGCGTGTAAACTGGCACGTAGTATCACCAGGGGGTCATGCACTTGTTTTAGCTAGCTCAGGTGCTGTCAATGAAACACACAACAGAGTAAGTCTCACTGCAGAAGCAGATTCTTTTATAAATTAACAAAAGTTGCTAGGTAGATGACCAACCGGCTGCTACAGCTGGTGGGTGGAGAGAGGCTCCCCGCTGGCAGGCACAGGAACGCCCGCCCTTTGCCCATGAACTGGGAGCATCAGACACACTCCTGTGTATTAGGACTGGCCATAACTACACTCCTGCTCCCTCTGGGATCTCTTTGCAAACTACTACTGGTTAAGGGAATAATTTGCCAGCACAACTGTACATTCCTGGGAATATTTTGCAAATCAGTTGTAAACAGTAGGCAAACCTTTTCTAAACATTACACAGAACAAGCAAACATTATCCCTGCACCCATAACCTCAGCACTCTTGTGTTACAGTTTACACCGAGTCCCATACATCTATTTAATGGCATGTTTAATATTTTTATTAGTATATTTATATTTATTATATTTTTATTTAATGTACATCTATTTAATGGGAAATACCAAGTTATCAGGAATACTGGCATTAGAATACTGATTCTCACATTAACTTTTCTAACATTACAAGATCTTCCAGATTACAAGATCGTCAGATCTGACTGCTCCAGTTCACAGAGTACTCCCACTGAAAGAGCTACCACCACCCTCCACCACAACAGCTGTTTGCAGAACAGCTGATCTTAGTTTCTGTCCAAGCCCTTGCTGATATTTGCTGTCTTGACTCAAGCTGTTAAAGTGATTGCATAGTTTTGAAGTAAAAATCACTGAACAAATCCAGTTGAACAAGATTCAAAACTAAGGATTAATATAAGAAAGAGCAGGTAAAGGAGCACAGCAATGCTTATTTAAATTAATTAATTAATTTATTTATAAATAACAGAACGCAACACTCCCCATACCCAGACTGACTTAGAAACTCCCAATATCCAGCTTGTTTATTATAAACTAGAGACATCAAAATGCTGCCAAGGGACACCTGGCCCCTCAAGAGGCCTCTAATTTACTGTCTCTGCAGCTGGATAATGGGGAAAGTCTGTATTTTTCACTCCAGCACTCAAACCAGGAATGAAGAGCCAGTTCTGATTTTGCCATGAATACACATGCAGTTTTAAGATGAGGTTTAATCTGTGAGTTTTTAATTGTGTGCCCTTTGGAAGTGAAGTACTGAGCAAGTGTAGGCTATAAGCTTTACTATGAACTTGAACACAACCACTAAGTAATGGGTTTAAGTATATTTCACTGAAAATAAAGCTACGGAAAGGGACTAAAAATGCTTTCAGAAGATAAATACAGCAAACATCCAAGTGTCAAATTTGCAACTATAATTTACAAACATGATTTTAAAAGAACACAAACCATTACCTCTGTGGCACGTAAGCACGTATTAACTGAAATTGCACAGACGGCAACAGCCATTTTTTAGTTGATCACAACTGCAACTAATGTTAAAAAGGTTGAGCCAAGGTTCACAACATTACGTATCAAGACATTTTTTCCCTCTCTAAAAACTCCAGCCAAACAGCTCCATTGGAGCAGAGGGAGAAGCTGCAGGGAGATGGTGGGTTTGTCCATGACAAAAATTCCTCTGAGTGTCCCTGGAGCAGCTGCAACTGCAAAGAGAAAGGTGTGGAGTCCATGAGGATGACAGGGAACCAATGGGGAAAGCTAGCACAGGCACAGTAGGTCAAGATCATGTGCTGAAAGAGATGCATTTAGCGCTGTTTCAGAACTGTTGCTCAATTTAAGGTCCACCTACTTGTTAAATAAATGCATGCATCTTTTTGAGCAGCATTGTTAGACTTATTCTCATCAACAACTCAACAGAACTATAGAACAAACTAATTCATTTATGGATTACTATCATTCGCCACGCTACATGTAGCACTATTTTCCTCATACACTTGCAAACACTTCTGCAAAGCTTTTTTAGGTGTTCTGTGGCAATACTTTCATCAAGCAGCTGTAACTGTGAGGCTGGGTCTGTAAGATCCCTTGCTGGAGAAACTGGAAGAAGCCCAGCAAAGAAGGAACAGAGAGAGGAACCTCTCAAGTGAATTTGGCTTGGCAGGAACAGGTCCTAGCCCAGCCCTGAAAAGGAGTTTAAAGTACAAAAATATCCACAGATGATCGCTAATGGCAGGTTCTCTTCTTTTAGGGGAGCTGACTTGAGACCTGAGAAATATTAGGATTTGCTGAGTCATGAACATTCACATCTGCAAGCAAAGCAAGCACAAGCCGGACAAGCTCTCTGCAATGTGAGATACATACAGAAGTCTGTCACAGATGTAGATCTAACCAAATCAGAAGCAGAGGACAATTCTTACTACACAGAGGAGGGAACAAAGCAGGGGACAGGACAGGACACAAGACACTGATCTGATCAAAACACCTAAACAGTTTAACTCTCCTGCCAGGTGATGCAGTAAAACAGAGGAGCCAATTCCACCAGATAAACACAAATGCCATATGCGAGAAATCCTAGCACATCCAAGATACCCGCACAGGGCTGGCAGATATGTCAGAGGTTTAGCTGGATGCCTGCAACCTACCAAGTGGCAACAGGAAACTGGGCAGGATACACATGCAGCAGTACCCAAGACAACATTATTAACCTCTGGTTTAAGCAGTCCTGAGTACCAACCCACAGGCTGACTTGGTGGTGAGCTGAACAGCTCAGCTGTGCTGCCAGCACCATCAGTGAGACACTTGCATTCACACACCTGCATACGAGCGTTCAGTCCAGAGCTGAATCCTACTCCGGTGACATCACAAGAGGCAGACTTCAAAAACATAGAAAGAATGGTTTTTGCAAGTGAATCTGTGGAATTCCATGTCACAGCACTCTGAGGATGCTACAAGTCTACATGGGTGCAAAAGCAACCAGATAACTCCCAGGAAAAGGCACCCCAGGCAGCAAATCGAAGAGGCTAGAAGAGTGTTCTGTCAGGACATCAGTGCATAATTGCCCTGCTTCTCTTACTCTTCCCCAGCACGTACCATTAATAATTGCCAGACACTGCTCTAAGATCTGGCTTTTGACTTCATATGGGTATCCACACGTTTCTTATGTTTCAGCTTCCATATTAAATGGGAATATCATCAGCAACGTGCAAGAGAGAAACAGCAGGTCCCAAAGTGAGGTTGGCCAACCAAGATGACTGTCAGATGAGGCATGCACAGAGCCCGAGGTGAAGCAGCTAGGGATCACCCAATTCAACCACAACACAAAACACACTTTGACTTAAAGCCAGAAACATGAGCAGTAGTGTACTTGCAGAAGGGAAAAAGCTGTTGTTAATATGTTATTATTGGAAAGCACATTCACAAACATTTGTGAAATATCATAGGAAAAAAAATCCCTGCTGAAATGATTAATTCTTCTTTTAAATCAAGCTTTGAGTACCATGCAGAGAATTTATGGACTTATGCCACATACTCTACAATAAGGAGAAGAGGAAAGACTCATCAAGATTAGCAGCATATATTCTGTGTGCTGGATGAGGCAAAGAGTCTGTGGGAGGGATGCTGGCAAGTGATAATGTAATTAAAAGTTGTAACTTAACCCAGAGAGACAAGGAGGAATAATAATGATGGGTTTTCCAAACTTAGCTTTCAAGTGTTTTTAAAAATAAACACAAAAACACTTTAATGTGGTCATTTATAAAATAATTATTTTATTACCTAGAAAGCACAACACAGAATTGGAGTACCACAGATTCATTAAGTATCTATGAAGACTATGACACGACTTCACACTTAAGGACAGTGAGATGTTTTCAGATAAAACAGTTGCAGTTAACTTTACAATATTAAGCCTTGGCATGTACATATATATATATATATATATATATATATACACACACACACATACATACACACACTCATACCTCAACAAGAATTCTGCTAAACAACTATTTATTTTTACAAGATTTATGATAAAGTAAAAGATGTGGAAGCTGAACTTAAATGGAAAAATAAGTTCATGAACAGATGAAACACTGCAAAAAGGAATCATGTTTTCTTACTTACTTTCTTATTAAAATAGACAGCAGCATAGGTAACTCTTAAAAACACTTTTTTCAAGAGCTCCCATCTCTTGGGGGAAGAATTGATTTAGCTTTTTGTACAAATGGTCTTTGAAACATTTTCTTGCATTAGATGTTTTAGTTATCACTTACATTTCTGCTTCCGACTGAAAGCCAGTAATTGCTTTCTCCTTGTTACTGATGCTCTCCTCTGTTCTATCTCAGCACCATAGTTCATTGTCCAGCCATCTGACAAGATGGGAGCTACCTCAAGTTTAGCAAGACCATAGCACTCTCCTCTCACTTGTTCAAGTAGCAGCTTTCAAGCACAAGTCTTGAATGTGAGGTCAGGGTTTTAGTATTAAAAACACCCTCAGCTTATTTCAGAGCTTCATTTGAAGCCCACAGAAAAAGCAGCAGTAAAAGTTTTCTGCTGCCTTGGAGAAATTATGGTCAGCCCACCACACATACAGAACATACTACAGACAGTAGCTGTTCCAGGGTCTCTAATGAGGGGAAAAAAAAAATCTGCCAAAGAAACTTCCACCTTCTCAAAGAAAGCCTGGCATTCCAAATAGCAGGCCAAGCTTTAGAAAACACAGCTCTTGTTTCAACCCACAAGACAGGTATCAAATTGTTACAGCTGGCTTTCATTTTGACAGGTCAAGAACGCTCTGCAAATCCTATATACTTAAGGCACATGAGAGCTAATCTATCTGGCTAGGGCAAAACAAAAAGCAAGAATTACACCCTCTGTTTACAACCTTTGAGGACAGAAACTCATATTGTGTAATACTTTCAACTGCAGCAAGCTTTAACAGCCTGCTATAAAGGACAACATTTTAAAACAAACAAATTAACAAACAAAAAAACTACAAAAAAGGGCACCATTTCTGCCTGAATATAGGCAGACAAAGAAATAAGGAGAAATAGGAAACAAAGCCCATAATATAGATGGCCTAATCTAAGTAGGGATGCCAACTAAAAGGAAAATCAGTTGAACTACCATCCAACTTTCTGCAAAGGATATTAAATAAAACTAAAATTAAAAAAAAAACTTGAACAACAACAACAAAACTAGTTAAAAGGATAATAAAGAAAAATGTGAGCAGATAGGATATCTGGCTAAGAGTTCAAGACCACATTCATGTTTCAGAGGGTAATCAGATACAGTGTGGAAGCCAATGTAACAGGACGCCCTCCCTGAGCAAATGAAAATTATCAGCTGGAAACTAATAGCACAGCTTCTGTGTCCCTGGGTACTGGGGGGACCGAACCCAGCGTGCCAGGCAACCCTTCAACAAATATGGTATGCATTAAAAATACACAGAGGTACTGTAAAACCCCACTTGCACACTTGTTTACATTTCCCTAATCTGAGTAATAGGCAGAGTGGCACTGGTAGAGGCCAAAGATGTCTGACACCACAGAAAAAGGAAACTCAAGGTCTTACAGTGTTTTCCTTGCAGTTGCAAAACAAAAATCAAAGTCAATCTTCCCTTGTTCATTTTCACACCTTTTCCCAAAACTTGTACTGATAAGGGATGGGAGATGGTGGTGGGGAGGGGGGTGGGGTAGCTGTTTGAAAGTCATGTTTGAATAGAAGTCCACCTCAAAGAATCCCACCACCATCTGTTGCCATTTATAGCAGGGGTGTATTCTAAACCATACAATCCCCTGAGGCAATGCTGCTCCTCACACTGGCCTCTATTGAACAATTCAGGGAATTCTGCCCTGAGTAGCACCAACACACAGCTACAGTCCGAGGAATTAGAAGATAAAGACAAGTATCTTTTATTTTATCTAAAGTATCTACTTTATCAGCGAGTTTCTCTCAACACTTAGTAAATTCTGCTGGTGCCCTGATGTTCCAACTTTCCCTCAGAAAACCCTTGGGCTGAGGCATGCACAGAGAGATAACAGAACATTAACTTTTCGTGAAGAGCAGGATACACATCAGGATAGGGCTGCTGCAAGCAGCTGCCAGCAGATCAGAAGGGCAATATATACTACCTGGGGTCTGGGTAAACTGAGAAACCACCCCAGTGAGGGCAGCTACAGAAAGAAAAGGATGAGGAATTCGGAACACCCCTCCACCCCCACAGCAGGAAGGGAGTAGAAGTCTCTTTGACAGCCTCCCTACATGAAAGACTTTTCATGTCCCATCTTGTTTTTACCAGCAGACCTCTGAAGGACAGCTCACAGCCACCCAGAGAGCAACTGGCTTAGCGCCCACCTGCTCCGAGCACATCTGGGGAAGGCCAAGTGTGGGTGTCTCAGCCTGTGATGTGGCTGCACTGACACGGGGGGTGCAGGCTCCTGCAAAGTCATCTGGTTGAAAAAACAGTGGCCTCCTACACAGAGCTTCTGAAAGGCACAGACTTGATGAATGTAAATTAGCTGGTTGTACCAAACTACAGTGGGTCAGGAAAAAAATGCAGATGATCATCTGACCTATCCCACAGGGATTAAAACAAACACTGGCGTTTGAGGAAGGAAACAGCTACAGAGAGTAAATACTGAGGGCTACAAGTACCTGCATGGAGAGCAGGTTAGTAGCTGTGGTATCTGACAAAGGAAAGAAATGGCTCTAGGAGGTACCACAGATCAAAGAAAAGTAAGTAGTAGTGCAGGGAGGAGCTTAAAGGCTCGAGCTGCAGACACTCACCCAACCCAGGCTGAGTCAGTGTAACAGCCTGGAAAAGACACAGTAGTAAGAACTCAAATAATGGTGGAAAAGGGAATCCTTTCCTCCTGCACCCAGGAGATGTGCAAACAGAAGTCCTCAGTGGGAGCAAAAAAAAAAAAAAAAAAAAAAAACAACAGCTAAGGTAGGGTTGGGGAAGAGGAATCAAAAACAGGTGCAGACCACTAGTGGAAGGCAAACACAGTCAGTGTTCCTACATCATGAGCACTTCCCTGTACTGCAAATGCCTCAGAGCCAGGGTGCTCTTTGGACATGGCAATGGTTCACCATGACAAACAAAACTGTCTTCTAGTAAAGTTACACCACCACAGCCTCCATGCGTAGGGAGGAAATACTTTGGAGAAGCAGTTGTGAAGCCATTTATATTGTATCCCAGTATAGATGTTCAGTGGTTCAGGACATACAGATACTTCTCTTCAGTTCCGCTAAAGGATTTGCTTTAGAAGGCCAGGAAACAGACTGCTACACTTCTGACTTCCAGTTCTCCAGAAGTCAACACCATACCCAGGAAGGCTCAGCCTTAGTTTACAGTTTATCCTCCATCTGGTTTAGTACAACAACCATGATTTGATCTCCCCGCAGCAGGTGCTGTCTTCCTGCCTTTCCTGGGCCAGTCTCAGAGGGCACAGATGAAGGTAAGCTATAGCAGCCTGGCCTGCACAAGCATCACCTCAATTTCCTCCTTTCCCTAAAGATACTATTCACACTACATAGCGAGCAAAAAAGGAAATGAAGGTAAAGAGCCAACTGCAACTAGTCAGCAGATTTGTGACTTAAGTAGTACAGCTTCCTTGGTCATACAATAGAGTAAATAAGAAAAAGCAGGGGAGGCAGTACAGTTTGTGATCTAGAGGTACCAAAAAGAGAAGCTATGTTGGTTGCTGTTAACTAATAATCGAGATCAATCTGTCTCTACTCACTGTGAAAGCCAAAGAAAAAGGAAGTGGAATTTCACTTTTCAAAAGTTAAAAAAGCTAAAGGGATTTAAAATATATGTTAAAAAGGAAAGGGAAAGACAGCTCTTTTCCTACAGAGGTGCACTTTAATTCACCAAATGTCCTCATGTATCTGGGGGCAGCCATCACTGCACTCACTGCATGTCTCAAAGGACGCTGCTGGGTGCCACTGACTAACTTCAAATTAAAGCCGAAGCAAAAGGCAAGGATGCTCCTATTGTTACATGTAAAGCAAGCTTCTAAGAAAGCACTGCTGTCAAAAAAAGGGTTTTTTTTTCTGTACAAGTACCTGTTACAACAGCTAAGCCATTTTAAGAAGTGTTTATAAAAGAGTAAACTAAATGTAGTGCTAAATTTGAGGCTTACAGACTCCAAGTCTTTTTTTCAAATTACCTTTCATTTCAATATCACATTTAACAGGTCAGGAGATTGAAAGGCTTTTCCAAACTTCAAGAGTTTGAAGTCTGATTTTCACAGGTGTCAAGTGCTTGAAGCTGTCATCAACTATTCGAAGGTGTAGGGAAAAGAGCTGTCAGTTGCATTGAAGAAAAAAATCCTTTAATGCTTTCCATATCAAACCTGTAACAACAAAACTTATTAACACAGTAAAGTTCAAAAGAACTATGAATGTAAAACTTAATGCTTGGTCTTGTCTTTACATTTAATACCATGGTATGCCTGCAATAACACAGAAAACAAAACATCCCTCATCACTTGCTGCAAGCTTGATATTACTGCATATTTGGTCTTTCTCAAAAGGCATTTAAGCTAACTTTGGCAGACAGATTCAGTATGTTTACAAATTACTTCTGAATAGAGCAGATTACCTGCCTAAGTATTTTCTAAGTACTAAGCAATAAATGGTTAGACTTCAACAAAAATTAGCTTCCATTTGCAGCAGCAAAAGTGAAATATGAATATATAGAAAGAGATTACATGGTAGTTTCACCTCAAATTTTTTTTGTTTTAAAATAAGAGATAAATTTTTCTGCCATTTTTGACATGTCATCTGTTGCCAATTTAACAAAGGTGAAGGAAGAGTCCTCTAACCAAGAGAAAAGACGGAGAGCACTTACAAGAGTTGTTTATGAGATGACAAAACGCTTCAAATAACCTATTATGCACTATAATACCAAGTCACACTAACAATGAAAGGTACCTCTGGAAAAAAGACACTCTTAATTAGATATCCCCAAAAAGACAGGTAACATCTTTAGACTTGAAGCCTATGCATCCAATTGTAGATTTCCCAAGCGCAAGTAATTTAGAACTGTAGCTACCATGTATCTCCTTAATGCTCAACACTTATGAGTAGGTGGCACTGCACGGTGTTGTGCGTCACTTCAAATCACCATCAAAGAAAGGCGTTTATTTGAAAAAACCCAACATCGTCTAGTCAATCGGATGATTGACTAGACAATGTTGGGTTTTTTTAATAAATGTGGGGAGCTGGAAAATAATGAGAAGAGAGGCAAGCACAAGCAGTGAACAGTATGATGCAGAAAACCCCCATACAAGTTCTCTGTGTTCTGACATGGCTAGTACCAAGCTGCTGCCCATAAGCGCTGCTCAACCTCAAGCAGCTTCTCCTGAAACACCAAGGTATCCCTGCAGCACATGTCACTGCCAAGAGCTACAGTGCAGGACCCAGTCCATGCATTGCAAAACTGTCCACACCCCAATCAGCCTTCTCACATCCCAGGCATCTTGACTGGCAAGCTTAAAGCTCCAAACAGAGATAGATTCTTTTCTGCTGGCACACATACGCAAACAGTCCCACTCCCTTTTCTCATAAATGAGTCATGGTACTGGAGGTCCCTGATCTCACACACTACAGTCCCACCAAAGTCTGTATGAGCTTAAGCAAGGGATAGACGGAACCAATGTTACACTGGATAGCACAGCCATCAACTCATGTTGTACAAGAGTCCTAATAGTTTTCATTTGCTGTAGGGAGCAAACACCACAGCATTATCACCCAGACTTGGTCAAACACGAGTATTAGGTTTTCCTAGGTGTGACACAACCCAGCAACTTGCTGCTCTCGAGGACAGATGGAGTATTTCACTTCCCTACATCTGTGGGGTCTCACCTCCTTCCCTGGCTCTCAGCATTTCATCAAACCTTTGGTGAATGAAAGTCAGCTCACTAATGTGTCAGGAAACTAACTCTAGAAGAAAAACTAAGCTATCAAAACAAGGTGCATGCAGTACAGGAGGGAATACACAGAGTACCTTCAGACTTTTCTCCAGCAGCTTCCACCTGCTCCACTCAGTCAACAACTTCCTGACCCATTCACACTATGTGTGCCAAATACTCCATTAACAAGTATTGTAGGGTTTGGGCTGGTTCCTTCTTAAATGCAAGAAATTAAAGGCATTTCTATGCAAACCTGCAGATGACTGCCCTAGTCTTTGCTGAATTCCCTAACATTCCTTTACCCTTTAAAGACTCTCCCCTTCCCCACTGGAGAAGTGTTCAAAATGCTCCTTGAGTAAACAGTATAGGCAAAAACTCAGTATGTCAAGTTCAAGCCTAAGGTTCTTGACCCATCAGATCTAGAAGAAATTTAGACTTCAGGAGTATTAACATGGATTTTGAAAGAAGATTTTTTTCACCACCAGTGAAGCTATTTGAAAAAGTGCATCAAATTAACTACACATGCAATTTTTTTTCCTTCCTATTCTAATTGCATTCTTCATTTTGTGGAGATTGAAGGCCTTAAAAAAGCAGATCTAGTATGAAGGTGTGACACCAAGACTGTAGATGCCTGCCTCAGGAAAACAGCCCAAGATTCTAAATAATAATGGAAGAGTATACCAACTGCAACAGTCCCTGTGCATGGACAATCCTTGTCCAGAATTATAAGCACAAAACTGTAGAAGAACTTATAATATTGATGCCAGAGCCATCAGGCACACCTAAGCAGACAACTGATAGCCAGCCTTAGAAATTCACCATGTGCCTTTAAACTTGGCAAGCCCCCCATCCCCAGCTGAATTTTTTCACTGGGAGCTAATGGAAAACCTCACAAGTTACCTCTGCACCAGAGCAGAGCCAAGCCTGTGTGGGTTTGCCCACTCTAAACTGTATTACTGTATGTAATACTTCTTCAGTCAGATGATGCATTTCCTCTGCACCCTGAATGAACTGTCAGCTCTAAAGCAAGGGACAGCTGTGAGGTTTAGTAGATAAAGCACCATTCAAATTTTGACTTAGGGCCTGTAGTGAAGAGAGTTAGTATGGGAAAACGCTACTTGAAACGACGCAAATCACCACGCACCCTTTATGATATTACAGGGTCACTGAATTAAATTTCATGCATACCAGAATTTTCACACACTCGCTTAGAAAGATATAGATTTAATTAACTTAAATATGAACCTCTTATGTCCAGTTGTTGACTACTAACAATAAAAAAAAAGGCTACTGGAAACAAATAATGGGCAAAGTTCACCCAGAAACTATTTTAAAATTACAGAACTGCAAATGTCACACTGTCCTTCTCTAGGCATCACTTCCGCATTCAGAAGAAGTGTTTCCTTTATTAATATTTCTAATCAGTCTTAAACGTTTAAAATGTTTCCTACTGTGCTTCATTATTTCCTTATAAATCACTTGCTTATAATCCACCCTGCAGAATGAACCATCTTTCTTCAAAGCATCAAAGTCATGTTAGGCAGTTACTGAGATGGGGCAAGGAAGCAAGATATCCTCAGCAGGAAAGGAAGTGTCTCTGTAATAGGCAGACATGCAAAGATACTGAAATTTAGCCAGATTACAAACTTGAATATTCTGTTATATTCAAAACTATTTTCCTGCTTTAAGATGTTTTTACTGCCACTACAAATACTCCAGCTTTCCTCGACAGCCTATCAGTTTCCTGACATCCCAGAGTAAAATTAAGAGCAAGGTAAGAATTTAACATGTTTACAATCACCTTGCTCCTAGGGAAAGAGTCATTTGCGTGTTCCAGCTAAGACATGTAATCAGCTGCTTATAACAACGAAGAACTCCAAAGGAATCCTGTTTTCCAAAGATGGGAGTGGTAAAAGCAGCAAAGAGATTAAGAAAACAGGCACTATATGTAAGAACAGAGGATTCTACCATATATTACTAAATTCTATGTCTGACATGAACTGCAAAATGAAAACATGTTCTTCCCTGTCAAAATACAAAAGATTGTATCCTGGATATACATACAAATGGAAGGGTATTTTATTTAGAAACCAGGAAATTCTCAACCCTGTCCCTCTTGTATCTGTTGGTTAAGGAAAAAAAAAAACAAACCCAAAACACCACAAACAAACTTATTCAGGTCAGAGAATTGCAAAGACCAAAACATGCCATTTCCTTTGCTTAATTCTAAAAAACACAGATACGATCTGGTTTTCCTAATAAAAGATTTTCC
This sequence comes from Peucedramus taeniatus, assembly GCA_013400575.1. Classification (NCBI taxonomy): domain Eukaryota; kingdom Metazoa; phylum Chordata; class Aves; order Passeriformes; family Fringillidae; genus Peucedramus; species Peucedramus taeniatus. The sequence continues at coordinate 79,253 of WBNO01013109.1, read as the reverse complement.
AGTGTTTGCCTCATCTGGAGGGAACTAGACTGTTGAAGAGCTCTTCAGTCTCTGCCATAAAACACAGAATGGATCTAGAAGCAGATTTTTCACACTCAACTCAAGGTATCTTGAGTTGTTTACAGTACTTAAGGAAGATTTAAGCTATTTCAGAAAATTAGCTCTGCAGAAATAAGACACAGCACTTCTAAAAATCATTCCTAAATCCCGCTCATCATTGAAAATCATCTCCAATAAATATCTGCAAAAGGTGAGAGTTGGGATGGACCACATGGGGATTTTCAAGTAACCAAGGGAAAACAAAGTATGAAATGCAAAGCCAGATGCCTGCTTTAAAAGAAAGCCAAATCCTTTGAGGTTTATAAACGCATTAAAGATGCATCTGCTCATTTTTATCTGTGTCTCATGATAAGAATGGTTAGGGGAAAGCACGCATTCATAATCCTGCCAAAATCCAGAATAGGCCTGCTGCTAAGCACAGCTACCTCGGGAGCTTCCCAGCCAAAAAAGCCCTTTGAAGGAAGTCCTGCAGCACTTTATTCCAGAAGAGGAAGCACTGAGAGGCACAACTGGGGGATGGGAAGGATGCTCAAGTATCTGCAGCTCCAAAGAGAAAGGGGATAATGGGATAACCTCTGTAGTGCAACAAACACACAAAAGTCCAGGGAAAAGGTAATACCAGGCCTCCTTCACTGGGAGCATTCACAGCTCTCCACTGTTTTGAGACAAAAGCAGATTGCCTTCCCTAACAAGGCAGCTCCTGGACTGTCTAGGGTATGAACTGATCTATGCCAAACACCATGTAAGAGAGTAAACACACTTAAGATGCTGACTCTTCTCTAGCTAAACACATAGAACTGACAGCACAGCACAGTCAGCTGTAGTGGACACAACCCACTTCCTTTCCTTACACCGCGCACTCAGAGAGTGCCACCAATGGCAGAGGGAGAGCCAGGACAGAGTGTGGAACAAAGCTCCTGCTATACTCCCTGCCATAAAAAGAGTCCAGGCTGCTACAGGCCATACAAACACATTGTTATTTATCCAAGTTTTCAAAACTTCCCAGTCCTCCTTTGTTCTAAAAAAGCAAGGCTGTTCTAAAAACATTTTCTGATTCAAATGACCCAAGGTCAGGGACAGCATCAGCTCCACTCAATACTGAAAATTCTTCCAGTAGCCTCTGAAAAGGCAACAAGAAACCCCCAAGTGATTTGAATGCAAAGGAGCTAATAAAGCCCCATTTGCCTTGATCTTGCATACAACTTACTTGTGAACTAAACTACATGACACTTCCACATGGATGCCTCGAAAGAGGCAAGCTGTGATTCAAGTTGTTCTCCCTTGTACGAATTGTACAGCTCGTCTTTTGAGCTGTTGCCCCGTAGTCTCAAATGGCATTTGCTGAGCTTCTGGCTGGAGCAGCAGCAGGGTTTGTTCCTCTGCAAATCCTTCTTACAGGTTAGCTAAAGATCTGTAAAACCTTCAATACCTGTGTGTTTCCAGACCTTTGTGAGCTCTAAGCTTAGAAGAGGGAATGGAAGTGTCACTCCTGCAGGAAACAGCTAAAAATAGATAGCCAGGACAGTTTTGAGATCTTACCACAAGCAGCCAGTCAGGAAGGGTTTTGTGTTAAGCTATACCTCCTCCACAGCAACAACTGATTTAGACACAGCTACGTACTACATTGAGACACAGCACAAACCCACTCATACTTCTGCCACTCATGTTTCTACTTGTGCCACACACAAAGAGCTTTCAGCCTCCCCAGGCACCAGACAGGGACTCTGCATGAACACCACAGATCATTTATGCCAACATGACTCTCTAGCAGCAACGAAAGGGGAGTTCAAGAGTTACAGAAACACCATTCTCATAGCAGCTTCTTACAAGAGGCTACTGTTACATCAGTAACATGGATGCAAAAGCAAAAATTCTTCATGCTCTTATGTTAATTGTGCAACTGTTCAAACAAAAACAGAAGACAACTTGTTTTGTTCAGAAAATTAATTTTTCCTCCAGAGATGAATGTAAGATGACAGGTCACCTTGAAAATAAGCCATAACATTAACTAAGAATATTTTCAAACTAATAGAATAAAAGAGACTCCATCAAGGTTCCAAGGAAAAGAACAAAGTGGAACTGAAGAAGAAGACCTTTAAATGCATAGCCTTGGCGGGGCAGGGCAGGAGAATTTTAAATGGGACATGGAGCTATAATTGCATGGGCATTTGCTAAGTAGGTCTGCATTTGCTAAGCAGGTCTGAGTATTCTGTTGTGCAAAAGAAAAGAAAACACTCAAGAGATAAGCACTTCAGCCTGCATAGGGCTTGGACACCTTCCCAGAATTCAGGTCATAAGCAAAGACTCTCATAAGCAATGAAGGGTGCCAGAGCAAACACTTCCAAGCAACTGGTCTGCATTTGCCTGTCTAGTCCAAAATTAAATGATGCAGTTTTTTCTTTTTACTGGCAAACATGCAATACATAAGTGCAATTAGCGGACAGCAGCTTTACAAATTTCAGTCTTTCACCTACTTTCACTGTCTGTCAACACCCAAATTTTAAATACTGCTATATTTACTATATACTTCATTTATCTGTTGTGTTAACACAGGAGAAAAGAACTGTAATTTCTACATTTACTTCCAAACAAGTTCTCTAAAGAACAGCCAAAGCATCCTGAAGGCTGATAAAGAAAGTCAGTTCAATTTTAGCACAGTCACAGTCTGAAAAAAAGGATTTTCACTTTTAAACAACATCTAAACTCTTAAGGATATCCACCTAATACTGCAAAAGAAGTCAATGGACTAGTATTAGGCTGTGGTTTCTGGACTTCTGCATGGACATTTTACCACCTGTGTACCATCAGCAACTATCCTCAAGCCTCCAAGCAGCAAACAGGAGGGATTTACAGTTAATAATTACCCAACATACCAATGCTCATAAATATGCTTGCTTAAGAGATGTCTGGTAAGTGGCAGTGATAAAAATCATCTGAAAAGCATTTGCATCCATCCAGGTATTGTTTTATGACCTCTTCAGGTATCACAGCCACCAAGGAAGAGGTTTAAAAGAACACACAAAAATAAAGTTGATGGTATCAGCATAAAGCTAGTCCAGCCAGTTCTGACACACAACAAAACAGTCACTGCAAGAAAAGATGACAAAAACATCCTGAACACCCTTCCTCATACATAAGCTGCTTTCATAAACATCACTGTTTGTATAGCACAGACCAGACTCATCATTCCTTTCAGATCAGGTCACCATCTTCAGAGCTTCCACCAACCCAATAGCTGCACTGCTGCAACACAGACCACCACCTCCACCTGGCCACCAGCCCCACTGAGGTCACTCACAGCACCCAGCATGTGTGCAAACCTCCACTCCAGCTGCCAGCAGGTGCTCCCTGAGACATCCTCCTTGCTGTTCAGCTCTCGGGACTCCTCTCGGGATAAGGGGCCCAGCGTGCTGACTCTCCAGCTTCCTGCACTGCTAACTGGAATGAACTGAACACTCAAACTACAGGGCTCACAGCCTCCTCCCAACTCCAGCATCCCTCACCTGCACAGAAGCTGACCCAGAGCTCTCCCTTTCCTTCCAGGCAGCTTGGTCACCCAGATGCCTTATCCTGCACCCAGATCATGGCAGAGCTCTCTGGAGAGCAGAAGGGCCTATTCTCCAAGGCCATGGGAGGAGCCCCCTGTCAAAGCCAGCACACTGTGCTGACATGAGGGAAATGCCCACTGGGAGTGGAGACTCAACCAAAGCCACACCGGTGAGCTGGAGCATTCACAGGGGTTCTTACACCTGCTCACATCAGCCCTTTGCCCAGAGGAGATCTAATTCCTCATACAGGTGCTACACAGAGAGAACCTTTGAGCCAGGGAAGAAGGAAGAGAAAGAGGCCATGCACTGTCAGCTGGTTTCTTCACCCTGACTAGGACACTCCATTTCTCCTGAGGGCTAAACACACACATGCTCTTTGAGTCCAATGGTTCCTTTTCATTTGTCAATAAAATAAAACAGACTTTGCAATTACTTCCCAAAAAATATTATTAATTGGCAGAACCAAAACTGATTATGCACAAATCTAAGTATTTACACAGATTTCTCAGTGCCCCAGTGCACTGTATTCATCTAAGGGCTGAGTTCAGAGACTATGACAAAATAAGATTGCCTCCAAAAAACCATCAAATGCTTTCAGGTCTTGACAATGTCAGTCAGGTTTTGGTCCTTCTGCTCCTGCTGGTACTCCCCAGTCTGCTGGTAGCCATCCATACTTGTTCCTTGTTTTAACAAAGTACCTGAAGCAGATTCACACATTCTTAAGAGAAAGATGTAAGAGAAGAAGAAAGGGAGGGAACATCTTGTGTCTCATACAGTAAAAACAACCAAGGTAAAAAAATACATCTAATCTGCCATGTAATGAGGTATGATTTTATGTACTTTTTAAACTTCATGCTTTCCTTACATTAATAGCATACACAGCTCTGCTATTTACCACGATCCTGACAACACTGGTGCCTTACTCATCTGAGCTCTGTCCTATTATCAGTCTTGTGGAGGAGAAGAAAAAAAGAAGAAAAAAAAAAAAAAGAGAAAAGAAGAATCATGATGTGGCCTTCCAGTTTGTCCAGAACCTAATCAGGTAATGTTCTCCCTCTTTAAAACAAGCAAATTAAAGTATTAAACAGTCAGAAGTCAAGATGCTCAAATGTCCCCATTCTGTGATTAAAGAAAGGCAGAAGGAGCACACAGGTCTGCCTTCTCCTGTTCCAGTGGTCCACCGGCAGAGCAAGATCTCCTGCCGAGAGCAGCTACCTCCTCCCTTGCCGTAGCTTCTTCACCTACATTTTTCTGTCTTCCATTCAGCAAAAGAAACTTTCTTCCTCTCAAGCAGTTACATCCAAAAAGCTGCCCATATTTACACTTGTGAAAACAGTAGTAAGTGCAGTTCATACCATAACCAGTGAAGCCCAAAACAACCAAACAAAATCATGGCAAAAGTTACAGCAATCACTACCAGAGGCAGACAGTCTCAGCTGTGGAACTTTTTATGAAGTGGCATGAAAATAGATACTGATGATATATTTTTTAAACATTAATAAATCCCTTCCAACATTCCCTCAAAACTGGCAAGCAAGGCAACAAGCAAAAGACTAACACCTGATTTCCATCAACAGGCTCACACTTGCAGTGGAAAAATCTTATAACAGCTAGAGGCTGAAGTTGGTCAAGGCACAGGAAAGAGTGCAGCTACCTTTTGGTATGGCATAACATTCAAAATACATTTCAGTATGTTTAAAACAGTGCCCTTAACTTTATTCTCTAAATGGATGAGCTGGCCTGTTAAACCTGTTACAGGGAACAATTAAGGGAGGATTCTAAAGCCACAGAAAACACAAAGAGCTAGAAATACACAAATGCATGTATTTTGAAAATCAAGAACCTGCAAGTAAATCCAAGGCTTATATTGCAATCCTATTTGCTGCACTACTTTTTGATAGATACCAAAGCATAAACCATATTTTCCATTCAAGAAGTTCTACTGCTTTCTTCCTTTCAGAACCCTTATTCATTAAAAGAATAAAAACAAACACCAAAAAAAAAAGCCAAACCAAAACCACACAAAACCAAAATGCCCAGACTTCTCCACCTTCTGCTTACCTGTATCATGTCTATCCAGTTAAGAAATCTGTCCAAACACTCTAAGGCACATCTTCACTGCACCATCAGCTGGGGTTTTCGCTCGCAAAGGGCAGCTCCACCAGCTAAGCCCAGCCTCTTGAGGTCCCACCCTCTCAGTTTCCCCATCTGCACAATCCTCCATGTGCTCTAGCACCAAAGCTGTTCCTCTCGCAACCACAGAGAGATCTGATTCAAGGAAGGCACCTGAACAAAAACCTACCTCAATTAAACTGAAGCTTCAGTGGAACCACACCCTCTGCTCAAGCAATGGCAGCCACACTGAAACAGCCTTCAATGCGCGGCATCCACCTTGCAGGCGTGCGGCTGAGATATGACAGGGCATGAACAACAGAGGTAGGATTAACTGCTCCAAGATGATCCTTTTGTGTTCTGCCTTGTGAGATATCACTTGCTCCCTGTGGTTCATAGGATAAATCTAGGAGACTGGAAACCTGGCAGTACTTGGCACCCCCCTTCTACAAAACACCCAAAAAAACTGAGTGCTGTGAGTTTCACCAGGCTTGTGTTTGACCTCTTATATCTTAAAACAACTTACCTTTAACATTTAGCTTACTGTGTTTTCACCAAGATATTTTTCTTCGCCAAAAGTGAAGTATGATGAAGTTATGAACCAAAAAAAAACCCACTACCTATTTACCAACAACCTGTGCAGATTAGCAATCCAATTACTATTGCACATTAGATGATCTCCTTTGTGAGCATGCAGCCATGGAAGTGCACAGGAACCACGAGAACAACAAAGAAGGAATAGAGCAAGTGTTGACCAGGAAAGTTATGTTCTGGTGTTACACATCTGAAAGAGAATGGGATCCAACTGCAGCTCAGTTTCAGTATGGCATCCCCACCATATTTCAGATTTTTTCACTTGTCTGCTGGGAATAGTCAGAACAAAGCTTGAATTTCTCTGGAAGGGCAGTACTGAGGTTCATTTGGAAGCACACAGCAGGAAGACAGGGAAGAATCACAGAATGGGTGTTGTTGGAAAGGACCACTGGAGATTATCTAGCCCAATCTTCCCAATCAAGCAGGGTCTCCCAGAGCACATTACTCGGGAGTGTGTGCAGAATGAGAAAGGATCTCTGCAAGTACTTAAAAACACAGTTCCTTCCCACATCCAGGGAATGGCACCACATTTCTAATGACTGCCTGTCTTAGGGTGACAAGACAGAGACACTGCCCTTAGTGCACTGTAATGCCCATACCTACAACATAAAGAGACACCAATGCTAGTTCTAATAACCCTTATAATAAAAAATACTCCTCTCTGCTGCCTTTTGTTTCTGACACAATTACTACCTAATGTTAAATGCCTTCTGAAAGGTTTTTTCCACTCTATCTTCCAGATAGATCTCTGAAGATGAAAACATACAGGTTAACACTTGTTAAATCCAGACAGGTAGCATGGAGCTCCAATCCTATATCCTCCACATAACATCTTTACAACTACTTAGTGCAGTAAATCTGTATTACATAATACATTTGTTTTTGCAGCACTGGCCATAAAGGCTGATTTAAAATCAAATTCATTTTAAAACAGGACCCTTCTTTAGAATTCAAGGGGGAGGAGACAAAAGAAGAAAAGAGTGAAAAAACAAGGGTGGCATGCTAGCATTCCACACCATGCACTTAACCAAGCAGCTTCAGGAGCTAGTTTAAGCTATAAACCACTAAAAAAAGAAGTGTATCATGAACTTAAACTGCTAGAGGAAAAATCACTATGTTCATGAATTTTTTTTTAATATGAGGCTATTTTCAAAGAACATGTCATTTTACTGTCTTAGGAGGCAAACATCTACTGCGCTAAGAGTCTATTATCATTGCAACTCAAAGCTACATCTTTATATGCCAGTGGAAAATGAAAAAAAAAAAAAAAAAAGCCTCAGGGAGGAAATCACCAAATCATTAAAATCAAATATGCTTTGAAGAATATTTGGGGTCTGCATTCAGGAGTGGGGAAAGATGTGCCTTTAATTATTTTTTAATTAAATTAACTGTGAGTTTTAAAGTTCAGAGCATTAGAAACTGCTTTGATGTTTTACTTCACATATCAACCTTTTAGCACAATATAAACAGTCAAGTTCCCCCATCCTGAGATAAGCTTCCCACCATGTGAACACATTCACATGAATTCAAAAGCAGCTGTCAGTGCAGACAAACCCACGAACTCTAGCCATAAAACAAAACCTGTGATATAACTTTATTAATCACTCTTGCCCATGACTGGGCAAACATAGAAGATCTTTAGAAGGATACTTTTAAGTATGTAACTTCTGTTCTACTGGAATAACCTGTAAGTTATTTAAATCCTCCAAGATTTGTATTAAGGCACATCTTATCACCCCTCAGTCACAGGAACATATGGAACAATGGAACAACAGTTCAGCTATTCGAATCACCAACTGCTATGACCATCAAAGCAGAGATTTCCACTGTAAGAGTGGAAAAGCAAGTGGGATGACCCCTTCCAGGGGAGCATAGTAAGAGAAGAAAACTCATTCTTCCATAGGATTCAGCTCAGCAGGTATAAGGCTTCTCCTAAAAGCTCCCATGCCCACTGCTGCCAGTGGGGGACAGCATAACAGCAACTGGAAAACCAAGGACACCCAACAGGAGTGAGCCAAACCAAGGGGGTGCTGCCAGTAACTTTGCTGCCTGAAAACACACTTCACAAGTTCATCTCAGGCACAGGTGAGCACAAAGCAGCTTTTTGGTGACAAAACACAGAATTAAACTCCCAGGAACCTCACTATGATTTGGTGATCATAAAGAAGCCAAACAAATTTGCATTACACAGCCTGCCATGTTTCAAACCAACTTGCTTGATCTTCTGATAGCTGAACACTTCTTTAGGGTTACTGTTTTAGAGATAATCCACTCATTTTCAGAACTTGAGAAAGGTATATATCAGCAATTACTTCTGTATTTTATAACAAACCTCCTATCACAGTATCAAGGCAATCACAAGTGCCCTGTGGTTTAGCAAACCAAAAGAGAAACCCTGGTGGAACATGCCCTGCTAGCAACAGGGACACTTTGATTTACAAAGCATCAGTAGTTCTCCACCTTGCCTAAATACTTGGCATTTATTTGGGATAATGTTACATGGGCTGTGATCAGGTGTAAGATGTAAGAGCTGTCTATGCTGTGAAGGGTAGACAGTGGCTAGCTAACTGGCACCCAGCCTAATCCAGAATATAAGCACAGGAACTGTCTGCTTCATTTTACAGAAGAAGTCTGACCAGAGTAACAAAAAGCCAGAAACCCAGTTAAATCTCCTTCATGATGTCCTGTTGCTCATAGGTTTGAGTTAGCAATAAGAACATTCTCCCAATTATTATACTCTTTGACAACATAGTCTACTGAATATACACACAAGAAAAAAGTTGTCATTTACAGCACAGAATTAAAAGTTTTATAGAAGATACTTTGTTTAACATACTTTAATTAAAACATGGTGGGTTTAGTTAAGCTGAATTTTATTTAGCTAACATTATACTATTTTTAAAGCAGTAAAAATACCTCCTAGGCAAGCAAGGGACCAACAAAAGTTCAGAGTAATAGATCACATGGTCAGCTGAACACTAATACCATTTTTCAATTTCTGTGAAAACAAACTTGTTCCCATGAAGCCCAAATCCGACCCCAAAGCAATACTGTGCAGTTGATATAGACAATGTTTAGAGAAAGTATTTCGATTTATCAGCAATTCTTGTTTTAACTGTTATAAGCAACAGCAGTGTGAGTCAGTCTCAGATTTAAAGAAGAAGGGAAAGTAATTAGCACTCAAAGAATAAAACAATCTCTTGCTTGGCTAGGACCTTGAAGAAAAAATAAGGGAGAGCAGGGGGGAGTGCAGGAAATTGTTCAGGAATGATTTTTGACATAGTCATAGAGCTCAAACAAAAAACTTAAGAAAGGCAACTAATCACATAAATTAACTCAACTTTATATTCAATGAGAATAGAAAAATGAAATTTAGAATAATGTGATTATCTGATTCAGAGGTTTATCTGACTGATGTCCAGAAGTTTTGCTGTCTCCTCTGACATTCATATGCTTATGCAGTAGTCTCTTACCACTACAGTGAATTAAAATGTAACTAAAGTAATTTAGTATTTTAAGAGTCACTCCTCCAGGGAAATAACTAAATTATATACCAAATACAACAAAAGATATTTCAGTCTTTGAACTCTACAGTAGCCCCACTCCATAAGACTATCTTAACTAGCTACTGTGAAACTATTTACTTAGATCCTGAAATCCACTTACTGGGCTTTCTAAAGGCAGCTGAATTATTTTCATTACAGAAAGAATCTATTAAGGCTCCTGACATTAGTTATTACCCCGTATCCCATATTCTTGGAAGGAGAAAAAGGCATTCCATTAATTCAACAAATAAAGTGCCCCTTAATGTCAAGTTAAATATTCCCAGTTCATCTTAAGCTGACCTGCTTACTCATGCAAAAACTGTAAACTCTCCCTAATTTTAGATTTTACATCAAAATTAACCCAAAGACCTGGATAAACTTCTAAATACAGAAAATCAGACTTTACAGTTACAAATTTACGTAGACAGTGCAGTAGAAAAGTAACACTGTGCTAAGTTAGGCTCCATGAAAGCTGTGACTATCACGACCAGAAGATTTCTTTAATGAAAGATCAAGTTCCCCTTAATAAAGCAGATTTCTCTTGCACAGATTACATGGGAGTCTGGTTACTGCTTGCATCAGGTTGCCTGTACAACTAATGTTCCCCTGACTCTGCTGTTCTTACACTGCCAGCACTTGTATGTGGGTACCTAATGGAGTAACTGCCTCAAGCATGAATTTTTGGTTAAGCTGTGTCTTTTTCCACAGTACGTAACACATCAGTCCTATGTGCAGAAATATGAACAGGCAATTTTTCAGCCTGCACTTACAGCAGGACAGATAGAATAGTTTCTCTTCCTTCTTTCCAACAGAGCCCCTAAAAGACAACAGAGTCACAAATCAACTCCCCATCTCAAATGACTCTTACCATGCCTCACATGTATGGCAGGATAATTTACTCCAGTTTGCTCTCAGCAGTTTATAAGTGCTCATATTATCCTTCAAGAGATGGAGCAAGTCTTGTACATAAAGATTCCTTCCTTCTCCTCATCCTTCACTATCAGATATAAAAGTTACACCTATTTCTAGCTTTCAGCTGCCAAGTCCATGCCACATGGAGAGTTAGGGATTTATTTTAGCAGTTTTCAGGAGCATCCCCCTATAGCAGCATTTACCCCTGGCTATATCACAGCCATCACATGGGTCTAATTTCTGTATCAAAGTATTCCTGGTGATGAAAATGGGGAGCCTGTATGTACGACAGGATTAACATGAACTCTCCTCCTGCTCATATTTCTCTTCCTTGGTCTTCACCACTTAGGTTCAACAGTCTAGCCTGACGGATCCAGAAGCGCTTCTGCAGAAACCCTCTCTCCCTACTGCTTTTCAAAGTTAAACACACATGCATTGTAACAGAAAAGGGGCTGACCATTCTTTCAGCCACCAGTCTGGAAAGCTGGGGGATCAGTTCCTGCAGCTGGCTACAGCATGTACCTGCTGTGCATTTTAGGCACAGCCTAGGTCACTTGCCACACATTAGCTTTTCTGCTACTTGCAAGCTAATCAAAGATGCAAAAAAAAGGGGGTTGGGGTTTTTTTTACACATTTTATCATAAATGGTAACATAAGATAACTGTCTATGCCTATACTACATAACCTTTCCACACATCAATGATACAATAAAAAATTGTAATACAGTAGTTCAGATTGCATCTGTTTTGAAAATTTGCACTCTTATGCTAATCTCAATAATACTGATTCTTGAACTTACTCATTTAAAACATAAGGAGAAACAATGCAGACCAATTCTCCCATTATGCAATACACAACCACTAAATTCTTAATCTTTCAGACAGTGCCAAAGAATATGCCAGTTTCTGTACAGACAATCACAATGGGTCATGCTGAAATCCCCAGCGCAGTTGCTGGAGTTTATATGGCTTTACCAGATGCTTCTCATAAGAACTATGAGAATATTTTACAATTAGATGAGCAGCTCTGCACAAAAAGACTTCCACAATCTCAGCTTATGTATCTAAGTGAACACAGTAAATCAAGTTGGTGGTGGACTGAACAGCAAGACGAGCAGGCTCTGATCTTGAGGAGCCAAATTCTTCAGAAGAGAGGAACCCTCTAAGACAAAAATAATGCTCTAAATGAAACATCTGAACTAAACTCTTTCCAGTTTACAGGCTCGTGTGACCTAGGCACAACTGTACATAAGAAGCCACTGAGAGGAAGTCCTCTACAACAGAGGTTATTAACCATCAATAGAAGTATTAAACTACTTGCAAAGTATTATTAAATTTGTTCTATCACAAACTTTACTTCAAGGGGGACAAGTCAAATCACGGGATTCCTCCTTCAGCAGAAATAAAATTAAGCACTAAATATTTGGCAAACTATCATGTTCAGTCAGAGAAGAACTTGATATTCAGTTTTTATTATTACCAATCAGACTTTAGACAGACTGTATTGATTGTGTATTGCAAACACAAGACACAAGGACTATGCCCTATGAGGAAGACTATAGCATGGTTAGACTGTGCATCCATGCACTTGACCACACCTTGGATCAGTGAGGAGACAGATCACAATACAAGCAGTCCTAATTATGGACAACAGGGGTATCTATAAAAGATTAGAGACAACTGCCTTTGTAATTTGCCCCTAGTATATTATTTTATGTAATTTATAAAAGAAACATACTTGCAAACAGCATTTTCCTCAATTACTTAGTGGGTAAAGTGTGAGACAGAGAAGCTGACAACCAGCACACCAAGCACTCCTACAAACCCAACATCAACGTTTGATGCATCCTCAGAGGCAGATGAACCACTGCTGCTTTTACTATTATTTTCAGCACAGCATAGATTCCTCTGCATACAGGAACACAAATTCCTCTCCAGCACACACACAGATGAGTAACTAGAAAGTACTCTTAATTGCTACATAAATCACATGTGGCTACTTAGCATAGCCAAATACATGTCTGCATAGGAAGCACTCTCCTCAAAACTGTCTGCAGTATTTCATCAACCTCACAGAACAGCAAGCATGCCAAAAGGAAAGCGGCAATTACTCACCCCAAGTCAATTCATACCTGTCCATAGAAATGTGTGGGCTTTGATACAGGCACCTGAACTCATACAAAAGCCTAACAATGCAGTAGTCAGGTAAGTGCTGCACTGAAACTGGGGGCATGACAGCATGCTGGGCTAAGCTTCAGTCCCATTAGGGCACAGCTCTACCGTCTGTGGGTGGGACTGGTTTTAAGATCTTTCCTTTTGATCATTCAAAAAGATCATTCTTTTTGAATGTTGGTCTCAAAAGGCACAAATCCATATGTGTGTGTGTCAGATTTATATACATAAATCTAAATATTTTGTGGAAATATATGTAGCTAACATCTAATAATTTTTTTAAATGTGAACATGCATCTGTAAGAACCCTAGTACTTCTACCTAAGAATGAAGTGCAGGATATACTGAATAGCCTGGCCCAATGTGCTGCCTGCACATTGGCCTTATCTGCCTATCCATGAGGAGTGCTGAACAAGAGACTTGTCACTCCCACGTCTCTCTTCATGAAACTTACATTGCTTTTCTTGACTCACTAGTATAGTGTCACTGGCAAATGCTGCATTACATACTGAGCACTTAATCCAAAACTCTGTTAATCAGTTTATTTAGAATCACAGAATATCCTGAGTTGAAAGGGACCCACAAGGATCACCAAAGTCCAACTCTTGACCCTACACAGAACACCCCAAGAATCACACCATGTGCCTGAGAGCTTTGTCCAAATGTTTCTTGAACTCTGTCAGGCTGGTGCTGTGACCACTTCCACTGGCCCTGTTCCTGGGCCTGACCACCCTCTGGGTGAAAAACCTTTTACTGATATGTAGCCTGAGCCTCCCCCTGACACACTTTTAGGCCACACCCTAGCGTTCTGTAACTGGTTACAAGAGTGGAGAGATTAGTACCTGCCTCTCCATTCCCCCTCATGAGGAAGCTGCAGATGGCCATGAGCTCTCCCCTCAGTCTCCTGTTCTCCAGGTTGAATAGACCAAGTGACCTCAGGCACTCCTCATACAGTTTTCCCTCAAGACCCTTCAACACCTTCATTGCCCTCCTTTGGACACTCTCCAATAGCTTAATATATCTTCCTTACACTGTGCTTATTCCTTACAGTGTTGGGCAATACCTTCCTTACATTGCCCAAGACTGCACATGGCACCCGAGATGAGGCTGCCCCAGTGCAGAGCAGAATGGGACAATCCCCCTCCTCACCCAGGCTGGAGATGCTGTGCCTGACTCATATTTAGCTTTCCCTTGACCAGGACCCCCAGGTCCCTTTCTGCAGCGCTGCTCTCCAGCCTCTGATTCCCCAGTCTGTCCATACATCCAAGGTTGCCCCATCCCAGGACAGAATACGTCACTTGCCCTTGTTAAACTTAATACAGTTGGTGATTGTCCATCTCTCTAATTTATCAACGTCTCTCTGCTTTTGAGGGACTCAACAGCTCCTCTCAATTTAGTGTCATTGGCAAATTTATTTCGTACTCCTTCCAGTCCTGCATCCAAGTCATTAATGAAGATGTGGACAAGCTCTGGGCCGAGGATGGAGCCCTGTAAAACCCCACTGACTGACAGTCTGTGATGTTACCCCATTCACTCTGATGCTTTGTGCCCAACCCATGAGACAGTAGTGTTTGAAACTGTTAAATCAGCATTGGTGCCACTGACTTTTTTACAGAAGAGACCAACTGTGTAATCAGTTTCTACTTTAGGTTTTCTTCATAATTTTGCTCTTGACATAGCTAAATGTTAATCAGCAGGATCCTATTCCAAAATGGTCATTCTGATATTATTCTTACACACTGATCTACAGCTGAAATAACAGATAATGACAAGGAGGTATCAAATTTTCTCATTAAGTAACTTTTCATTGGTTTTTTTTAATCTCTTCAGCGTATTCAGATGACCTTGAGCTCTGCTGACCTACAGAGCACTTCCCTGGATTCAGCAGACTCTTCAATTAGAAGAAAATTCCTTGTGTCTGCATGTCTGTTCACATGTGTCTGAAGAAGCCTAAGTCTAAACATTTTGGACCATAAAGCTATAGGTGCCCAATACTTTCTGACTTCAGCAAAACTCCACAGCTCTGCCCTTCTGCTTTGCACTTAAACCTTCACAATTACCCCAACTCAGTTACATCACTTAGCTCACAAAATACCCTCACTTACTAAGTGCTCCTGATCTAACTAATGTGAAGCCTAGCTACTGTACCCCAAGTCTCCAATAAGTGAGTCAAAGCCATATTTTCTCCAACAAAAGGAAAAATAAATAATCAGTGTTTCTCTGGTGGTATTTATATAAATGTCAATAACAAAGGTAATAACACATTGTTTGTGCTCCCAAAGTTTATAGAGAAGTAACTTCCTGAGATGCACATAATATAGTATTAATACAACAGACTGAAGAAAACAGCAGAAAGGTTAAGAGTTATTCATCTAGTCTGAATAGTACCTGCTGCTGGTGCTGCACTCATGACACTTAAATTGCTGAATCTAACAGCATCCATCACATGTTTTAGTGACTTGAACTCTGACTAGGACAGTATGCTAATCCATCTCTCCTAAAACTGTTTCTTAATTTTTTGTGTGCACTAGTAGCTACCACTTCATATAGTTAAGTCCTCAAAATTTAAACCGATGATTCCAAGAACCAACCATGATGATAAACCAGTGTATAGCAATCAGCATCCTCTGCACAGAGCATAAATCTCATCTCACCTCCAGAGGCTGTCAGACACCAGCAGGGGACTTAGAGTTCACCACAAAATGCCCATCAAGCCCCTCCAAGTTACTGACGCACACATGCCACATCAAGTCCTCCAAGAGAAGAGTGAGGGAAAAAAACAAAGGAAGGATGGCTAGTTTACCATGACAGTAACGTGAGCTTAAAATAGACACAATCTCTACCCTACTCATTCCTTCAGCCCTTAACTTTCAAGTTTTTCAGTTGCGACAATGTTTATCCCATAATATTCACTAACTGCCAAATGGATTTAAAAAAAAAGAACAAAATATTACTGGATATTTTTAGTTGCCTTTTTTAAAATAAGTTTCACGACTACATGTCAAATACAAACCTAAACTTTTTGGCTCCAAAGCAAGCCTATAATTAGAAACCTCATTTTTTCTGGTAGTCAAGAGAGCTGTTTTCCCTAGGGAATGTTACTAAAAGGAAAGCCAGGAGGAGTCGTAATGGCCAAACAGCGTGAAACATTAATAATGGACACTGGTAACACAAAGACGTCCTAACTACGCTTTAGCAGCCACAAATTGCATTTTACTACTAGAAACTATTTTCTTCACAAATCAAATACATTTTTTTACTGTCTCTCTTCCTCTCAATTACATGCCTCAATCTACGGTGCAAATTCATGTGGAAGAAAACTAAAAAAAGGTGTCTGTGCCCACAAGTTTGTCCTACGTTTTCCCATTTTCACCAGCTCACCCATTAAAAAAAATGCTATACCTTTCCCTTTAAACCTCCTTCTCAAACAGTGAAATGAGAGATTGCTGATTACTTCGTCAGGACTAGCTAGGGATGAGACTGTCACCCTCTGCCTTTTGCTTCTCCTCTTTACACCTCCTCTGTTCTTATCTATTTGCTCTCCATTTCCAGCTTTTCTATGAATTTCCTTTCCCACCACCATTACCACAGTTGCAAATCCCACTCCATGCAGAAAAGACAGCCACAAAGCCAATGTCATGGCAGGGTGCACTGGGTGAGGGTGCAGGGGAAGGAACTTAGCAGGTCTGGAGGACCTGAAGGCCAAGACCAGTAAGGGGAAGAGAGAGGGAGAAATCAGACCTCAGACAGGGAAGGACCAGGGTTCACAGTGAGGCAATGAGGACATTCTTGGGTGCAGAAGGAACACGTGCATTTTTGGAAACTGCCAACAGAAGAGACTGCATTTTTCTTGCAAACACTTTTACAGAGCCCTGTATGAAATGGTAGAAAAACGGAGCACACAGCAGCATTTTGGGGTTTTTTTCCAAAGAAGAAATCAGCATCCAAGTGTCAAACTTCCTACATCCAAGCCATTTTGCATGAGACATCAGCCAGAACTCTCTCATATTTTGTGTGCAAAGTATTCACAATTCAGATACTGAAAAGAACCTGCAGGACTGGCCCTCTTCTAGCTGGGATCCATGGCCTTCATAGCACTGCCAGCTTCCAAAGCAAGGTTTCCCAAAGCACAGTGATGTCCTGTCTCACAGATTCCTCACACATAAGGGCAGGGAGAGAGCTTGACTACAGCCTCTTCTCATGTTTCAAACCTTTACAGTTACAGTGGAAGGGGCCCTCAAACATAGAGCAGGCAGAACCAAGCACAGGGATGTCCTCAGGTTTTTCCAATCATCCTGACAGAAGACACGAGCTCAGCATGGCTTGGAACTAACCACCTACAATGCTTGAAAGGCGACTGTCCATTGAGACCCCCGAGACAGGAAAAGTATTGCAAGGATTTACATCCACCCTGCTCAAAGTGGGATAATTCAGGGAACTGGCATGTGGAAGGAAAGTGCAGAAAACATACACAGGAAGATGCACATCCCTCCAGCATATGGTAGAGCTTGGAGCAGCAGGCATGGCTGTTTTCAATTTTCCTGAAGGATGGGGGTGGGTGGGAGGAAATAGGGAGAGAAAGGGGTCAGTTTTCAAAAGTTTGCCAAACATCTTATTTTGGTATTTTCTCTACAGGGAATGGACAATTTCCAAAGGCTTGATCATACAGAAGCACCAGTCTGATCTTGCAAAAGCCTATGCACATGGGTAACTTTACCTCATGAGCAGTCAGACTGGCAAGTCAAAAATATTTACAGTTCTGCCTTTTTCATTTATTAAATGACTCACTGCAAACATGAAACAGGGCCACACTGCACTTCACCTCATCTCTGACTCAAATTTCACAAGAGACACGGATGATAAGAAACTTTATTTAAAGCTAAACTTTCAGGAGCAATATGACAGCAAAAGGCAACGTGCATTCTTACTCATTCTGCCCTCAGACTCAAGTATTTCTTGCTTAAGAAATAACTTGGGGGCTACTGCTAAACCCTATAACACCATACTACCATATGTTGCCATTTTCTTTTAGAAGTGGTATAGAGAGGGGAAGAGTTATCTAACTCTTTAATCACTCTAGAGTTAGGCATCTTAAGCAAAGACTAAGAGTACTAGCATAAAATTTTTATACCAGGACTGCAGTCAATTCATTAATCCCAAATTTGATGTATTTAAGCCCATCCTTGCCCAATTAAATGAAGACAAAAATTCACTACTTAAACTAGAGAATTTAGTTTTCTCTTTATTTTCTTTGGAAATCCACACAAAACAAGGCTAAACACTAGTACTGAGTTTTTCTGCAGGCACAGCTGCAAACCAAATGCTCTAAACCATTTCTTCCCTGCAAGAAACGGGGCAGAGTGAGCTAAGACAGAAGGATAAATGTAACTGCCAGCACTTACAGTCTTCTGCAAGAGGAGAAACCCACACTGCAAAACTTAATATTTGTGTAGTTGAGAAAGACACAGAAACAATAACTATCAGCTCCCCTCTTTTCTCTTCGCTCAAGGGGACATAGTATGCATTTTTTAACTAAACCTCAAATACAAACCAAAAGTAACATCCTCATCCTTACAAAGAGGCTTATTATGACTGTTATTGCTGGAAGGGGAAACTCACTCTTACTGGCCACATGACTGTTGAAATCTACATTCAGCATTGTTTGGAGGGTTTTTTTTCTCTTCTCTATAAATCATCAGTTGAGAGCAACTGGTAGTAACTTTATGACTAGAAATACTAGCTGAGTATTTCTGATACTGCAGAGTCAGCAATACAGATAACTTGTCCCAGCCTAGTAAATTCATACCTAAATATGTACCCTGCAACACTTCATTGCACTATTCTTTTGGGAAGCATTACTAGAGCAGAATATAAAAATTTAGTTATGGGGGTTTTTTTTGGCTTTTTTTCCAGTCCTTCCTGCTTGGAAATGATAACACCACACACAACAATTTAGATACTTGCACAATTTACTACTTATACAGCTAACATTTATCAACACAACTCATACAATAGCATTAGAAAGATGTGTATGTTTTTAGGATCAGAATTAAGACATGGAGCCTCTCACATGTCACGATACAGTAGCTACACAGAGGCAGACAGCAGTTAGGTATCTATTCCCACAGTACTGTCACACCAGGATCCTCCTCTCTAAGGGCCAGCTGGCAGCCAGTGATGGCTAAATAGGTTACCAGATGAAGTTCAAGGACACTCCACAGCACTCGGTCCAGAGAACACCTGAGGTTAGTGGGAGGCTGAAATTCAAAACGGATGAGACAAAAGCAAACGCTGAGAAGAGGTGTCAGGAGAAGCAGCCATGACCTGATAGAGAGCTGGTCCCAGCCTATTTGCTCCAAGTGCCCAAGCTCAGGTGTAGGAAGAGGGTGTGCCCAGGCTCCTTGCCAGACTTTGCAAAGGAAATTAAAGTTCAAGAGAGCTCTTGCACTTCCTCAAACGGGAGCAGGAGTTTCCTGAGGGGCAGCTAGAGGGTTTCAGTTTTAAGTAAATCACAAATAACCTCAGAGAAACAGAAACCAAGACTGGCTTTCTGCAGCAGAACACAGGCTACAGGAATGGCTGGGGGCAACAATTGATGTTTTTTGACAAGTGCCACAGGTGGACCACAGGGCAGCTGACATATCCAGGCTTTCAAAAGCAAGTTTATAACCAGGTCCCCACAGCAGCAGTAATACTGAAATGCAGTGGGGAAAACTACTAAGAGTTTGTAGAAAGAAAGAGACACTGAACAGAAAGAAGGCACTGATGCTGGTGGGAGAAGATGAAGAAGAAGTAGCATAAACAAAACATGCTCGCTAGCCTGTAGTTTCCAAAGACACCGGCCATCTCTACAATGAGATCCTGTGCTTTGGAAAGAGAGAAATGAGAGGGGACAGACTGCTTAGCTAAAAAAGTATGACGCTTACCCTGTATGGTTTAATAACTGCTCTGGGTCGGACAGGTCCTCCACTGAACTTCAATGCTGCCCACACAAGGGGTTGGTTCGGAGTTTTTGCTTTGTATTTAATTAGTTCTTCACCTCAAAGCCCCACTTGCCTGAGCCTGAATGCTTAAACCAAGCCACTTAAACACTTCAGAGGGCCTTTCGCTGCCAACAAACCAGCTGAAGAGGCTGTCATTCACTTCGGAATGAGCTCCGAAAGAGCGAGGAGGCAGAGGCAGCAGCGGGGCCGACAGCGCCGTCACTCACCGCACAAACAGGGATTTCTGGTCACATCCGTGCCCGCCGGGCAGTGGGGGTCCCTCAGCCCGGCTGCCGAGAGGGGCACGCCGGCGTGGGCCCCTCCAGTGACCCCCGGTCGCACGGGAGCCCCGCTGGAAGCCTGCCGAGGGAAGCCCTTCCCGGCCGCCACCTTCCCGCTCCGTCCCGCCGCCCGGGCGGCTCCGCGGGTCCTTCCCCGTGGGGGAGGGGGCGGCGGACACGTGGAGGCCGAGCCGGAG
>WBNO01013109.1:7837-58702 GCA_013400575.1 Peucedramus taeniatus | reverse complement strand
GGTTCCCGGGCAGCGCCGCCCCCGCCCGCCCGGGCAGCAGGTGAGGGGTGCGGGAGGCTCCTTCCCGGCCCCGCGCCCCGCCGAGTCCTGACCCCCTCCCCGTGCCGTGCCGGCGCCTCCGCACCTCCATTCTCATTACCGGCAACGAAGCAGCGGAGGGGGGCGAAGTAAGAAGTTCCCAAACCTTTCCCTAATAATTACTCAATTTCAGTCTTCCACGCACTGTTAGAATAGTCATCTAAAAAATGACCGACGGCAAAGTAATGGGGAGAGCTTTTCCTTTACGGTTCTTGCAGCAATCCATGAATTCCGGCTGAGCAGCCGCAGCCTCCAGTTCCGCAGCCGCCGCGGTGCCCGGCCGGGGCCGCCCCGCGCACCATCATCAGCACACGGACTATTAAGTCAATGGAATTCATCGCCCCGGGATGTAGCGAGCAGGGAGGCTTGTGAAGACTCACCAGTGATTAGATATGTGTGCAGATAGCAAGATTATCCAGATCTGCAACTGGAAAACATATTTAAAGCACGAAAGTCCTGATAAGACACAGGGGAAACATCAGAGTCATCACCACTGGGGGAAATGACAGACAATGCCTGAAGGCCAGATCACTCCGTAACTACCGCCTCAGAGTCTCATGTCTTCCCTTAATTTATCTAAGGCTGGTCACTGTCACCGACAGGATACTGGATTTAAGGTATGGCTTCCTAAAGCTGTGCAGCTGCCCGTAATAGCAGATTTGCCTTTCCTCCACGCCGTTAGCCCGGTGTTCCTGCTGTCCCCTGTGCCACAGCGGTGGTCCCATGGGGGGAAGTGAGTCACATCGGCCGCTTGCTGCCGGAGCAAACCCCTGAGACATGGGGATCAGAAAGGCGATACCTTTCAGCAATAGCACAGGCTCAGATTAAACATATTTGAAGTTGCGTTTACACATCAGTTCCCGTGGTCTCAGTACTCAGATGCAGACGTAATCTGGGACACCATTAGGTAACATTTCCTTTCCCTCTTCCTGATCCCCATTTCGCTGGTCCCTCACACGCTCCCCATCTGCTGTGCTTGGCTGTTCCTATCCCAAGTGGGGACTGGGTCTGTTTCTGCCAGTAAGTGCTCTTCCTGGATCGGGTATGCCTTACATATTGATAAAGTCACCTCAAAACTGGCAAAACAACTCACACTGAGAACTAAAACCGGTCAGTCAGTTTGGGAGGTGTTACATCCTTACTTTCCCATCAACTCTGATTCTTCCAGATTTTCATATAGAGTTTGGCATCTGGCAGATTAGAAGGTATCACAGCTTTTAAAACCAAATAATTGAGTCTAACAGAGTACATGCAGATGTGTCAGCTCTTGAGCCTACTTGTTGGCACTGTAAAGCCCTGTGGTATGCAAGATAGCTTTAAGTTGAATGCCAAGTTACTTGAATGCGACTAAAACGTATTAAAATGCTTGCTGTAGACAAACAAGCTTTGTGTTACCTGGCTTGCTGAGCCCAGACCCATGCCAAAAGGAAGTCACACCAGAAATCTGCTGGACATGCCTCTGAACCTGTCCAAGACCCAGTAACTCCAGTTCACAAAACTCCTGGAAAAAACACCCCTGTTTAAGGTGAAGGATTTTACATGGCCCAGGTGTGATTAAAAATGGTGTTTGTGTTTTCAAACTACAAAGGTATTTTTATATATTATGTGCTGGACTTGATGAACTCCCCAGGAGCAAGAGGCACTATGTGT
The DNA here is from genome assembly GCA_013400575.1 of Peucedramus taeniatus. Lineage (NCBI taxonomy): Eukaryota > Metazoa > Chordata > Aves > Passeriformes > Fringillidae > Peucedramus > Peucedramus taeniatus. The sequence continues at coordinate 56,974 of WBNO01013109.1, read as the reverse complement.
ATGGCTTGTTTGCTTGGCTGCAGTCTCAAACCTGATCGTGTGTGGGTGGAACTTTGAGCTGGCAAAGAGGATCATTGACACAATAAGCTGCTGCAACAGAGCTCAAGTTCATCTTTGCAAGATTAGTTGCAAGTCCTGGGCTCAAGTTTATTCCCTGGCAGCGAGGCATGGCATTCACCTCATCTGTAAAGCATCATTTATATTGATAACACCACATTCACATTATCATTTTCTCTAGCTGCAACAAAAAACAATGAAGAAAACATGTCTAAATTTTCTGTGATATATCTTCCAGTATGAGTTCACTCCTCCCCTATAGCTCAGTTTTTAAGCCTACTAATTTTGACAAGAGATTTTTCACTTCAACTTTTTTTCAGATGTGGCACTGAGCCAAACAATTCACATAAAAGTACAAACAGATGTGATGCTTTTCAGTGTTTATTTGTTTGGTGCTTGAAAGTAACATACCCAAAACCAAGTATTTTTCAAGGGTGATACTTAAAGATCTGCTGGTACCCCTGTGGATTTCAATGCCCCCTGGCTATTCTCTGCCCGTATTTTTAAGGTTCCTATCCCCTGACATGTACTCTTCCACATTCTCAAATTGACATTTTACTCCTACCTAGGTAAGATTCATTCAAGGCTCTATGTTAGGTGCTGCACTGAAACCTCTACACTACAACACTTGCACTACTTTTGGTTTATTCTGACAGACCTCTTAAATAGTCAACAAAGAAAATGCAAACAGCACTTCATAATGAAAATAAAAATAGCCATGTTTCAGGATAGTAATAAGCTTTCTGAAAGCATACTTGTTCTTAGGGAGAATTATAGATTAATGCTTAGGTAAAAAAATTAACTTAAAAGCCAAGGAATATGGCACAGGAGTGAGATCTGAGACACAAAGCATTATAAGGCCCTCGATCAGCCCTTTTGAGAAATAATTCAATCCTGTGAGAAATTAAGCTGTCAATCAGTTATCATAGGATCACGCCAGCAGTTAGCAAGAAGAGAAGAGAAAAATGTTTTTTTTAGATGAATCATTAAGTACAAGTAGCAAGTACTGCTACAAATGCACCCATGAAGAAAAGGAGAACAAACTTTTTTTTTAAATTAAAGCTTGATGACATAGATAGAATTTCTTAGTATTTTTAAACTGTAGCCAGTTAAAAGTGGTGGCTCAAGTAACACAACCTAAAATAGTAATAGGCACTCTATTTCAAAGCAAGAATCTCATTAATAAAATATGAAAAAAAAGCAATCACAGACAAAGATAGCCTGTGTGACATACACTGATTTGTTGTGTAGGAGAAAAAACAATAATTTAAATGACTGTTCCTTTCTAGGATAAAATTCAGTTTTAAATAACTTTGTAGTTTTGGAGAGTCAGCTGAGAGAAATGAAATATCAAGCATAGCTTCCAGAGAAGTGAAAGCTGACTTCCTAAATGGCAAAACAGATGTGAATAGTTTTATGAATCGGGCAAGAATTAGGACTTTGAACTACCATAAATGAAATAACCCTTGGAATCAGACATCAAATTGCATAGAGGTGGATTGCTTCTCAAGGTCCTGCAGCCTCATTGCTTTATTTGTATTAAAATATCACTTTATTGAAGTAATCAAAATACCACAGGAAAGTATGGTTGAACAGGATTACACGGATTATTAGTTCAGTCAATTCATCTCCTGCTCTGAAGAATAACCAAGTACTTTACACCATCCCTAACAGTCCTTTAGCTAAACCATTCTTAAAATGCAGTATGGTGCTGTAGCACCTCCTCTATAGGCCATCCCTTCCAGAGTTTAAGTTATTTATTGAGTTAGAAAGTTTTTATTAACATCTCATTTTGAATCCTTAACCCTGCCCATTTGATTCTTAACAAAAGAAACAGAGGTAGAATAGTTCATTGCTGTTTGTTTAGAGAAACCTTTTGGGTCTTTGAGGACTCTTTTTGTTCCTCCCATTCTTCTGTTTCCCAGACTAAACAAAGGGACAACTGATAAAACATCCTATAGAGTTTACATTAACTCCATTACCAACTGCATGATGTTTACATGTTTCTAAAACATCCCCTCATCCCTCTGACAGAGAAACTGGAAGGACTCATTGAAATGGGAAAGCTGCAAAACATTCACTTGGCCAGTAATTCTGCTTTGAGGCTCTGGACCAAGATGCTCACTTCTGCACACAAGCCTTGGTCTTCTCTCCAGGCTTGTGCCAGACTATATCAAAAGGCATTGGGTTAAAGGAGCAGGAAAGGAAAAAACAAGATAGGGCATGGGTCAGAGGGTCCTGTAGCATTTAAGATTACATTTCTATTATAATTTTAAAAGTAATGTGGAGATCTCAAGAGAAGAATTTCTCCTTTTCTACATCCCCTTTTCAGTCTCCCCGGCTGAAATCCTGTGAGGGTGCTTGCATGCTCTGGCAAGCAAGACCTATGGTGGCCCCACAGCTGCGGGCAGCAGCATCCAGTGGGGTGGGAGCAGTGAAGGGAAGCAGGACATGGGCTGTTTTAAGGAAAGGTCATCACAGGGAGTTAGGGACTAAACTTCCTTACACCCTCTAAGTCTGCTTTAGTATCCCTCCAGTTGCACCAGTGCTTTTCAGGAGGAGTCTCATTAATGACCCTAGTAGTATTTCCTTTTAGCTGCTATGAATTTGCCAGATGCCCCTAGCCCCTGGCTGTTTCAGGAACCATTTTGGTCATTTCTGGGATGCTGTGAGTCTTTCTCCCCCTCTCATTTTCTGCCTTCATATGTCTTTGCAAACCCTGTCCCCGACACCAGTAGTCTTATTGATGATTAGTCCCTATGGGACATACTAAATCTTAAGATACGCTTAGAAGTGAAATCCAAAGGGGTTCCTACCAAATAGCACATTGGATTTGACTTCTGTGTAACACATTTAACTGGGAAATATAATTATTCCATTATGTTAGTTATTTAAATTATGCCCATATAACGAAAAACATGTCCTAAAAACAAGTTGCAGAGGAAGAAAGACAGCTTGTAACAGACTGTCCCTTTAAAATCAGAATAAATAATTAATCGTGCGGGCTTTGTTTTTTCTACATTCCAGCTGAAAACAGTAGTAATTTCAAATGATCAAAGGAAAGCAATAAAGTTAAGATACAGCCAACACAGTCCAGTAAATACAACCAACACAGACTCAGGCCTGTAGTTTCCTTACACCAGTAAACTTTCTGTTTACTCATTTCTCCCATTTGTCTTGAATTAATAGCTCAGGTCTGTTTAGTACCACTGGCAGCAGTGACAATTATCCTTTGATTCATACCCCAGCAACTTGTTAATTCAAACAAGGTCATTCCAGCCACACAGGCACATGAGTGCAGACTGAAAACAAACAGGAGCCAGGTAAACAGCCTCTCCCCATCTCCTGGTGAAGAAGTGCCATGGGGATAGGTACTTGTTATGGCAGTTACAGCCTTAGACAGCAGTGGCAGGAATCCTTTTCTGGCTCTTCAAATTCTTGATTCTGCCCAAACCTTAAGCCCCTTTGATGCAACTTTTCATCCAAAATCCTCAAAAAGAACAGGATAGCTGGAAATTAAAAATAGCCTGTGTAATCGCTTTCTTACATGTTTGCACATTGTCACTCACCAGATCTTTGCTCTTCATCTACCATACTTGGACTGGTCAGCAGATAACAGAAATCAGAGTAAGTTCACCTTTCCCATCCCAAGGGTTGTGCTCAGAGCAGTCAGACCTACATTAGTTTGAAGTAGGAGAGAAAGTAGATGGAACAGAAGATTGTGCTTGTCTCCTTTCTTGTGATGCTGCAAACATGTGGCCATGTACCTAAATGCACAGTTTGACTGAAATCAATACAGCTATTAATAATTTCAAACATGTACATAGTTTGGAGGATTCTTTATCTTGTTGCTACCTAAAGCTATAAAGATAAAATTGTACCTTTCTGACACTTTTGGAATTACCAACATCCTTGTGTTAGAGCCTGACAGCTTTCCAGAATATTCTATACCCTTTTATCTCAAACAGGTATGTCATCAATTCTGCTTAGTAAGATGACTCAGTGTTGGCCAGGATAAGACTACAAGTACAACCTTCCCTAAGGGACTATTTCTGGAGTTTGAAGACACTGACATGGAGTCTGGCCTCATCATGTGGTATCAGCACTCACCTTCCCACATCCTGCCCTGCCCCAAAACCCACTGGGACCAGCTGAAAGATTCCCATTGCCTTTGAAAGGATCTTGATAAAGCTGATAAAGCAGTCCTTTGCTGTACTGGTGTGCATTTTCCTATCAGTTTTTTTTGCATCCCAGTTAGGCAGAAGTGCTCTCCAAAACAGACAGGTTTGTTAGCAATTTTCCTTTCTTCCTCTCCTGTTGATTATAGACTGCATTATTAAACAGGTACTTTCTTATCAAAGATCTGAAAAGGTAGATTTTATAATACAAAATATGAAAAAATATTTCATATGTCTGAAATCTGTTTAACCAGAGAGCTTCAGAGAGCTGTGCAAATGTACTGAAGTGAGAATTGCCCTGCCCTTCACTCTCATTTCCAAGGCTGGATCAGGGGTATGTCAGTACTAGTAAGAATTCAAAGGTGAGAGCCATGTTTCATCTGGCAATCCATTCCCTGCAGCAATAGCCTTTTTAGCTTATGCTGTAGCCAGCCCCAACAATGTCAGATAAAGTCTATCAGGACCCAGATGTAGCCCAGAAACTCCAACTCAATAAACAGGTAAATAAACATCCTTACTCCCACAGTCCCATTGATGTGAATAGTTAGACATAAGTATAAGCAAAGGTTGGCATAAGGGAAGCTCAGAGGCCTGGGAGTGCTGTCATCCAATTCTCTGCAAGCACCCACGCCTTGCCAGGGTAAGCAGTACAACCACTACACAAGAGAATATAATCTTAAGGAAATATTCTATAACAAAGCATACAGAAAACAGACATTCTCCTATTTTTAATTCAGTTCCTAATTGCTAACAGTGTATAAAAATACTCGGGGCAGTAAAATTAACTAGGACCTTCTGTTTTGAATATAGAAACCACAACTGTGGAAGCTCAGCATGCTTTGTGGATACCAGGAAAATGTGAGCCCTAATGCGCTGTAGCTGCAATCTGATTCCCAGCATCTGTCCTCAAACTGGTGAATTGGTGGGGGAAGGGGCCTTCTGGTCTGGGAATCACATCCCAATTGTCATTTCCTAGACCAAGAACTAGAAATTGTCTTGTCACACTGTGTATGAGATGACATTTTGCTCTGTTTGATAAGTCTGACTGCAATAGATCATAGAAACTCCCTAGAAGCTGCCCACACAAGTTTAGGACTTTCTAGTAAATCATCTCATCTGCAGTCCGTGAAGACAACTGTCCCAGAAAAACAAGGCTGTTTGACAGGACAACAGATTTGACAGCTTGTTTGCTGAAATGCCTGTCTAATCCACCCAGTCCACCCTTAGCTGGAAAAATCTAAAACAAATCGCCTTGAAGTGCAGTGCCGTGTGCCGGTGGAGCCAGCCCAGCCCGCTGGAATGCTGGGCGCTGCAGCAGGGCAGCCCCGCTTGCCGCTCTGCCTGCCCGCTCCCTCCCCAGCTCGCAAGCCCAGCGGGCCATGGGAGGAGCCGCCAGTGCCAGTGCCAGTAATTGGGTTTGGTAATTGGGCTTTGGCCTCTGTACTTCTGCAGCACTGCACAAGATCAACATTTTTCACATTTTTAGCAGGAGTTACCACCTTTGAAAGTTTTGCCCTGAATCGAGCTTTCTCTTAGCTAAATCTCACTAACTCCTTTCATATTTGGTCCGTGTCCCATTCACTGGCCCAAGACCTTTCTGTTTCTCATCTTTGCAATCACGCTCTTCCTCCCTCACTGAGAGAGCACTACTGCAGGGGGAGAAAAAAGTAAGACAGTTTGAAGAAGAGACAGGAGAGCAGGAAGTGGAAAAAGTCGGAAGTGAGAAATAGGCAAGTCAGCAAAGTAAAACCCAAATTAAAAAGGTAATATTTTAGAATAGAAATAAGTTTTCCTCACTAGAATTCCATAAAATTCCAAGACAAATGTGTATGGAGATTTCTGGGTGGGAAAAGAGCACATGTTTAGGAAAGCTGAGATGTAAGTTTTTAATTTTGAAGAAAGATTTAGAGAAAAAAACATACTGAAAAATTAGAAATGAAAATAATGAAAAAAGTAATCTATGCGAAAAGGCAGCTAAGGAAAGCATATGTATCAGGGCTGAGAAGATACTGGAGAACTAGAAAAGAGTTCTACTGAAACTAGGAAAGAGAAAACAAAAGGAAAATATGGTGCTTCTAATTTTCTTTCAAAATTATGGCATGATGTGCACACAGTATCGCAAATCCTCAGTTTGGGAGATTTAACATGGAGGGAAGAGACAGGGAGGAAGTGGATGCTTTACATCAATGAGAAGTCCAGCAGAGCTGCAGATCACACGGGGCTGTAGCCTTGCCAGAGGCGTCCTAGTTCAGTACTGGCTCTTGCTCTCCTCTGCCTACATTTTATCAATCAGACAGCACTTTGGGGGGAAAAAAGAGGTGACCAGAGGGGACAAAACCAACATATGCACTTAAATGCAGGAGGAGCACCACTTCCATCCCGAGGGAAAGAAGCCATTTATGCCCCCACAGACTGCCACGTCTGGCTCTGCAGTGGGTGAGGAGGTCAGAGCCTGAGCCCTGGGCTGATGCAGGGAAGTTGACATTAATTATTTTTATCTGTTTCATTAACAAAACCCCTGTGATGTTATAAAAAATAAACACAACGGGGATATATTTGGGTCTCAAAGGCATGTACTTGCAAGGTAGGAAATGCCTCTTTCATGACTGACTACCTCAAGCTTAACATATTCCTGCAAACCCTTCATGCAGGGCATGACCAAGACCCTCATTACTTCTCTGGCCTGCAGCAGAGGTCAGACACGGGTCAGTACTCAGGTCACAAAGGAAACTATAAATCTAGCAATTGGTATACTTTTCTCTATTTGCTATAGGTAGTCTTTTATACATAACATGTACATGACCTAGAATTTAGAGGACTTGAACCAACACTGCCAAATAATTCCCTTTCCCAGTTCAGCCCCAGGGTCTGGTGTTCTGAAAATCTTATTTCACATGTTAGCTCATTTGTGGGCCCTTTTTTACAGCAAATCAATACATTTCCTTCAAAACAAACCCCAGAGGTTCTTCCAAGGGTGGTCAGCACCAGAAATCACAACATCATGGCAATGTGGAGCCCCCCAGTCTCTTTCTGCATTTCACCATCCTCTTATACTATCCCAGCCAGTGTCACTCACTCAGCCCCCCCTCACATTTTCCAGGCACTTTGAAGGGATAAAACATGCATGCAATATCCGGAGTCCACACACACAGGTGTGTAGGACACAGCCTGCTCTGAGAAATGTGGACATGGGGTGCTTTATGGAACCTGGCCAGATGCCAGAGGTCACTCCCTAGGATGGAAGCCTTTGCCCACAGAGACAAATAATCATGGCTGGCTCAGAAACTGTGCTGCAACTACTCATTACTTTTCAGACTTAACTTTAAAAGAAAAATATTTAATTATTTTAATTTTACAGTCTTATGTTTACCTGGCTTATGTTTACGTTGTCTAGAATGTTAATCTAAATGAATGTTTTCTAAAAATGAGTGTCTAAAACTTTTTTCCAGGAAAAAAAAACCCTATTCCTACAAAATAAAATTATTTTCTTATTTTACTGAGCTTGCATGGTTACTCTTTCCTGTGATCTGAAGAGGGAGGATCTGAGGTTTCAGTGCTGTTGTCATCTGGATGGACATAAATGATGGAAAAATGTGTTAAAAAGAGGTTGTGGAGTGCAGAGATTTGAATATGAAACTTTGCCCGTTGTGGGACAAAGCAAATTGTACAGCAATCCTACAGAAGCAGCATCTCTGGTATTTTCCCACCACAGCAACATCCAAACTCTAATGCCATGGCTGTAGATTGATTTTTTATGGCTTTAAAGAGTGTAAACTCTGAACTTCTGGAAACTAAAGTAGTTGTAAATTAAATATATTTTTTTTTAAATCATGTGTAATTGCTATCCAAGGCTTTCACTTCAGACACAGCTCAGACTCAGCACACTTGGGTACTGCTCTTACAGAAGGCAGGGGTTTCAGTTTGGCACATGCAGAGGGGCCTTACACAGGAGCAGCCTGTATTTACGCGCTGCCTCTCCAGCATGACCTGTGCTTCATGAAAACTTGGTACATCCAAAGAAGAAGCTGGGGGAAGGGAAGCAGAGGAGCAAAGCAGATGTGTCTAACTCAGGCTGTCTTACAAGCTGTGACTCCAGCATTTGGTACCAAGCCTATGCTATATTTTCTACTTGAAAGCTGGCTGCCACTTCAAATGAAAATGGTTTTGTGTGTGCTGCACCATAAAATTACACAGACACACAGACACAGAAGGCCACTCTAACTAGCTGTTTACCTCTGTGCTTCTACCACAGCACATAAGTTATAATCAGAGGAAGGAAACTCCTAGGAGATGTGAAGGCTTTAATTGTTTCAGCATGCAGATGGTTTGCATTACAGCGAATCAACACAGCACAAGGTCAATTCATAGTTCAGTAATAGCTGTTTCAGCAAGTGAATTTAGTTTGTTTACACCTCTTCTGGGAAAGTTTAAACTGCTATGTAACTTATTTTATAGATATTTCTAGACTTAAGAAACACTGCAACAGGTGAAACTGGAGGAACGTAGGTTGCCACAGCCATTTCCCTCATGTCTGATGCTTAGCAATTTTTAGAGCAGCTAAATATAGATTTTTTTCCTACAACATTTGAACAACATGTTTCATCATGTTCTCTTTTCTGTCACTGACATAGAAATGCTCTGTGACAGGCTCACAAAGACATCTCCCACAACTCCAATTTCCTTTGCTATATTGAGATGTGTCACACAGCCTGTGCACCTAGAGACTGAAGTATGACACAAGTAGTTACTCCTGCCCTTAACTATCAGTCTGAGCTGCCTCTCTCTGAGGAGTTTATGTTCCTTCTGCACAGGCAGCTCAGCTGTTCCTGAGGCAGCTGCTGAACCACCTCAATTTAGGGCTTAGATGGTTAGGATAAACTGGAACCAATTTTTTTTTTTTCCTTAATAGCACCAGGCTGAAATCTGCCACAGTAGAACAGCTGCCTCATCAGCTGAGCCATCCCTCCAGGCAAAACGGAGCTTTCCAAGAGGAAAACAAGCTGGGTACTGGGGCAGCAGGGGACTACCATAGCAATACCAAGGTAAGATGTCACTGGTCACAGCTTGGAAAACTCCGTGTAGAAGAGGAACACAAAGTACACTGGGGCACAAAGCACCAGATTGCATGAACCACAAGCACTTCCTTTTATGCCATTTACCAACTGAATTCCAGATCTGTCTGGGTAGCTGCATTACAAAGGCAATGCCAACTGTGAAAAAACTGCATCTGGCATGAACAGTGCATGACTTCTGTTTTAAAAAGATCATTCTTTGTTCCTCACACCTTTGTCCTTGAGTTTTGCTGGTCAGTGCTTATTCTCATCAGCCATACGCTGTCTCCATCATTCACCCTCTACCTCTTGTCCCACAGGAGCAGTGCCAGACCCCCACATAATCACGGGGCAGCACCGCATCTTCGTGCCTGCACGAGTGTCGGGAGTGCCAGACCTGGAGAGCAAACCGCAGCAACACATTTCCAAAGAGAGGTTATCTTCATGTGGCTCAACAGATGTACAGATGTATGTCCATATGTGCAGGTAACTCAACACTGTGGGTGCTCCTCCCCTCCTCTGACATGTGACCACATTAGCAGAGTCACAGGATAATTGAAAAATGGGTTGGACCTCAAAGTCAGTAAGCGGTAAGTGAACTTGCAGTCTTACATGCAGACCTCAAAACATGTTAGAAACATCACTTATGATAGCAGCAGAACAATGCTGAAAAGCTCACACTCTGTGCTGTATGCATTAGGGTATCTACCTTGATTTTCTTCGGGTCTGAAAGTGTTTATAAAAACTCTTTTTTTCAAAGACCTCTTTTTAAATTAACTTACAAAAAGTCTGCAAAACTTTAAAAAATATTTTTGTGGCAGAGGTGTGAGGATTTGAGACAGGCGCACCAACACTGCAAGCTATGCCTAAGAATTTCACATCTATGTCCTGGAAGCAATCTCCTGCCACAACCCCGCCACGCTGCACTCAGTGGTCCTCGGTGTGGCCTTAACATCTGCTTCGGCATCTGCTCTTTCAGAGGACCTGCCCCTGTGTACTTGGCTGCTTTCAAGGGCCTCCTGAGACTGCTCAGGATGGCTGGCAGCGCTCGCCACCGCCCTGCGGCCGCGCAGATACCCTTACAAGGCAAGGCAAGGCGACGATCACCCCCCTCCTCGGCGAGGCTCCGGCAGCCGCATCCACCACTGTACATCCTTGATCCAGCTTCACTGGGTCCATTTAAAATAACTTCGGGAGGCAAAAGGCAGCCCAAGCTTTAGGTCTAATTCTTCATGTAGATGATAAGCTAAGGCGCACTTACAGGACAGTGAATAGAGTTTGTCTAGCTCCTAACTTGGACAAGAGACTGCAGGCATCTGGGCCAGAAAGCGTGCAGCTGCCAAAATTAAGCAGGCAGCTGGAATCAGAGCAAACCGCCTCTAGCAGCCCTGCCAACAGATTCTGCAGGTCAGCTATTGAAATTATTTGCACATCAGCATATTTCATATTTTGAATGCAGCCTTTTGTGAGAGATCACAGTGAGAGAATTTGTAAAGAAGGGGTTGTTCTCGGACAAAAACAATTTCCTAAAGAATCCATTTCCTTAACTGGACATCAAAAAGGTGGAAGGTTTTCCTAAAACTGGCACCAAGAGCATATCTGTGACATGGAGATAATTACTGGAAGTGACCAGTGAGACTGCCAAATCTGACTTCAGCAGAACTGCCAGATTTTTTTCCTTCTTAACTGATGCCAAAACACACAGGTGACTTATAAGAAAGGAAAGTGTGGAGAAGAGTGTAAAATAAGACTGCTCTTACACACAGCGCTTTAGCACAGTCTAGAGGACTTGTCTATGAAATGCTGCCAGCCGTTGGACTGTGACCAGCTCATCTTAAAATTCAGATGGCCTGAGGGTGGGTGGGATGGAGGCACACATACTTCCCTCACATCAGAGGCCCCATGGCTCAAGGACATGTACTGACTCCACATCAGGCAATCTCAGTCCAAAGAAGGCACTCAAAACTGCAAGTTAAGGATACTTTAAAGAAAAAAGAAAATGGATGTTTACAAAGTGTTAATGAAACTGGATCTGTTGCAGCAAAGCTCTGCTTTTACTGACTCTACCAGACCCTACATCTACTTTTTCACTGTCTAACCTAATGCCATAATTCTCAAGAGTCCTCAAGAGTGGGGCTGCTCTGGGAGGTCTAGACAGCTTGATGGGACCCAGAGGGATACAAGAATAAAAAATCCAGATGGCTCATGTCCTCTTGTCCTTTTTCCGTCTCTCTCTTTCCCTGTCAGGGGTCCTCTCTCTGGCCCCACATGGGGGACGTACACATCTGACAGGCTGCTCCTGCACTGTGTGGAAGGACCTGGCAGCAAAGGGGTGAAGCCCAGCAGCCTGGATGTGGGTTGAGGCAGGGCAAGTTGTGGGAGCTGTGCAGCCCAGCACAGATTGGCAAGCTCCTGCTGGGAGATGGAGCATGGGATCTCAGAAAGATGTTCCAGCCAAAGGAGAGTACTATGACCTACCCACAAAGGGTAGTGTTAAGGACACTTCTCAGACAGACAGCAGCTGCCAAATGACAACTGAAAATATGGATCCTAGGTATTTTCAAAACAAATTTCAAAACACTTTTTTCTTCTTCATTCACTCCAATATATTGTTCCTGTCTTTAGTTATAGCTGCTGATTGTGTGGAAAGTAATATGAAGAACTCAGTAAAATCATAGTTCACAAATGCAAGTGCCACTCCCTCATACTGAGTTAACTCTGAATTTACCTTGATCTGTAATCCTCAGCTTTAAGAATTCAGCCTTGCTTTCCATCCCCAAATGATGGATTCTTTAACAAATTCAGGGATATTCATAGAAGTTACAGGTAAAGCATAAAGAAGAAACAATTTCTCAGAACTCATAACTCTGTGCCACCTGGTGCATTCATTCAACCATAACATTTTGGAAGAAAGAGTTCATCCTCACTGTGGTGATAGGTAAGGAACACTACTCACAACCATTTCTGAAACCAGCTTCTACTTCTGACTGCCCAGACTGAGACATATTTTGAGGTAAAATGAAATAGCGGGTTTGCACGCCATGGGCAACTCCCTCCCCCCAAAACAATGAAGAAAAGAAAGCTGGAGGCAAAATACTAAAAATTAAATCAGCACATCTGAAAATGGAGGCCAAATTGTCTTGCTGAAGGCCATATCTAATCAGTCATTAGTAGAGCAAGGACTGCAAATCTGGCTTCCTCAGTCCCTGCTTTATGCCCTAGTTCCCACCTCCAACAAACTGCTTTATAATAATCATAAGACCTTACTGATTAGTCATATATGCAGATAAGGAAATCTCTGTTCAAGGTTACTGTAAAGGAAAATATTACTCAGGATGGCAAAAGGAAGGTCAAGGGAAGAGAACAATGCAAATGGAAAACACTGGAAAGCAGTGTTCCTCTAAACCAAAGTTTAGGAGCACTGGGAAATATAAAAGTAATGTTCAGCCTTGTGATACACTGCTCTTCCTTCCTCAGAGAATAATGTTGCAGAATTTTCTGATAAGAAATTGTGATAGAAAAACCTAGTGAAATTAAGACGACGTAATTTTTATCCTGAAGTCAACTAAGTGATGTCAGCCCCAGGCAGGATGCATGGTACTGACCTCATGCTGCTGCTCCATGGTAACCATCATCACTGCTTTGTTCTCACCTACAATTGTAAAGCAAAATAATCAATGATGGTATTTATCTTCCTGTAAACAAACTCTCTGTCAGAAAAGACAAGGCCCTAAAAGGGGATTTACCATGGCTACCATACACACTTGAAAGCATCAGCAGAGAAAAGGATGGAGAAATATAGGGTATGATTTAGACAAATCAAGTAATCATATCCAGTTATCCATCTTACTGCAACACATCAGCAGGCAAAATACCTGAAAAAGGATGTGCGGCTTTCCATGGGTTCACAAGACTAATTGTAATATATGTGTCTGAAGATCTCTTGGGATCCCATGATGAAAGTTTTCTTCTCAAATGCAAAGGGGAGGTATTTTTTCCATTTTTCTCTAGGGGTTATCCAAATAGGGCAGGCATGCAGAGACCAGCCAGATTTATCTTCTCAGGAAATGGTCCAGCATCATCTGGGCCAGAAGCTGATCCAAAATTCATCCATAGGAGGGTCCTCTTGATTAGGAATCAAGGCACAAGTCATAAGTAATATGAAGGTCACAGATGAAAGGTGATCAAGATGCAAAACTACTGTTGGATCGAAAACCCAACTGGGATGTCACAACTATAATGTAAGGTGTGTATCTTGAAAGAAGCGGTAAAGGGACTTTATCTAACTTTTTGAAAGGTTTGTTACATCATTTGTGAAACANACCAAAAACTAAACCAACAAACCAACCCAACAAAAAACAAATAATAACTGATCATCAGTGTATTATGTGTAGAACAAACCAGATCTGAAAAGCTTGTAGGACTGTACATTTTGTATCTGTGCCTCTGTGTTCCCAAGAAACTGTACAACAGCCTTTTTTATCCAGGCAGCTTTTTTCACTTGGCAGTAAAGTATCATAAAGTCTCAGGAAGTAGAGGTGCTGAATCCCCAGTGGACCTATGCTGCAGAAATGGAGGCTTACCATAGCTGAAATAAAAAGGGAGGAGGGAACAGGACAAACTAGCTATTGCTTGAGATCTCCTGCAAGTGCTAAGAGAACCCAGCATGTTTTGATCTGGGGCAGCCAGCTACTTCTTCATGCCTTGGGTAGGAACAAGAGGACTACTCCCTAGAAGTTTAACTAGTAGGACTTCATTGTGATGCATTTAAATGGCATGCAACTGGTGACAGTTTCCTCTTTTCCAGTAAAGATATTGAAGCATTAACACTACATCACTGAATTTTTACACACTATTTGCAGAGTAAATGGGGAAGATTTAAGTTCTTATCCCCAGTTCCTATGGAGCACACTGATATGAGACAACACATACAAGAATGGAGCTTCACTGTATAATGAGATCCCTTGGAGAAGGGGAACACAGAGTGCAGCACAAGCACATAGCTGGGGAGAAACTGAGCTCCCGAGAACAGGTGGGCTCTTCTGCACTGAGGAAGAGTCTGGAGGGCAGCTTTTAGGCAGTGTCACCAGTTAGAGGAAGCCCTGAATCAGTATGAAAAAATGCTACCTGCTGTCATTTGATTCCTGTGCTCTGGGAAACAAGACTTTTCACTTCTGTAAGAAAAACAAACAGAACAACATAGGGCTCTGTTGTCTACCTGATTTCCTAACAGCTGTCTTTGTTACTGTTGGTTGGCATGCTACTTGGATCAAAGACTGGGAACAAATATTTTCCTATCTTCACCCAGCAGTGTTATCATTAAAAATAATCAAAAACCACTCCCCACCTTCCTTCCCCATCAGGGAAGGTTTTGCATCATGCCCTTCCTGCACTGAGTCAAAAGGCAGCAGCAATCTCTTCTGTGTATATTTTCAACAGCTGCTAATGTCATAAGTCAAACAAAAAGGCTGAGACTCTATTAAAAAAAAAAACAACCAGAAAATGTGATGCTGGAAGAGTATTTGAGAGCATGGGATGTGAGTTTCCCAACAGTTCTGACTTCTGACTTTCTTTTCTAATCAGTTCTCACTGCCATCTTGTTATTTGCTCAGGGCAGGTCCCCGTGGGACGAATTATGCAGTCTGCATCATATCAGAAGCCCAGCTACCTACCTGAATATTCAAATGCAAAATAAAATCAGCCTCTTGAGTAAGTGCACTAGAAAGTGTCTGATATTAAATATCTCTTCAGTCCCTTGTTATACTTGACAACCCCTTTACCCCAGTGGATTCATAGGTTAGGACAAACCTGACATGGCTGCTGGTGATTCTATTTAGACTGAGGTGTTTAATGGATATGAAGAACATAATCAGGTCATGAAGGGTAGAATGAAAGCCACTGTCACACTGTTTACCAACCTGTCTCTAACTGAAAGGCAAAGTTCAGTACTCCATCTGTCATCTACAGCATATGGACTTTTGAGAAAAATCAGTGTTAGGACTTCACTGAGACAGAGATTTCCAGGGCCCAGCATTTACACCCCATTTAACAATTTCCCTACCAGTGCTCATTTCTTTGCATGTTTTGAGGGTTCAGTAAGGCACTCAGTACACTATCATGGTCAGTGATCTATTACCCAGTAGTTGTGCAGCTTCCATGTACAATCTCATCTACAACATAAACCTGCAAAATACACGTATTCAAGCGCTCAAGTTTTGATGCAACATCCATTTGCCTTCACATGCCACATCAAAACCAACTGTCCTAGTGGTCGCTGTCCTGATCTGCATGTTGAAAAATCTTCCCTGAAGATAAGACAGAAATGTTCTCTGATTCCTCTGCCGCAAACTGTCACAAGCCCAACCCTCAGCCTCCACAAAGAACTTAATGTTTTAGAGGATAAGTTCTCCTTGAACTTTTTGTCCAACGGGATTAAGCAATGCTATTTGAATACTGGAGAACCACCTGGAACACAGGGGACCTGCAAGCCTGTATTACCTGTATTAAATTAGCAATGTTATCATCTGTGCTCTGCTGAGCCTGCTGAGATACTGGGAAGATATTAATAACTTTGAATTAGGAAGAAAATTGGCACAATTAAAAAATACAGTAGGTATTTTACATCCTACACCTGGCACAACTCTGACAGCAGTGGAAAGGATTGTGAAAAGATGTGTGTATTAGAAATAAATAGTGGAAAAATAACATTGATCTGACAATGGCAGCTGACAAAATGGCAGGTTGAGGCTGGCTACATTTTAGGGAAAGGTATTTTCCAGGAGGACAATACAAACTTCTTGAATATGAAAACATGTAACTGTGCAAAAAATCAAAAGCTCATTTTAAATGCTCCCCTTGTCTAATAGGAGCATTTTCCGCTAATTTGAAGCCTTGTCTGCTTCTTCAATGGAACTAGAAAATCAGAGCTGTTTGACTACATTGATCTGGTTGCTAAACAACTGATAATTGACCTTCTCTAGGTTTCAGTAATGTGTGCTTTAAGCAGTGAGCTTGTTACCTTTCTGTTTGAAAGGTTGGGCCTGAATATTAACCAAGTACTTATAATGGAAAGAAAACCCCAACAAGCCCAAATTAAGAAAAAATGTTTAAAGACAGATTTACCGATCAAAATGTGTGATTTTTTAAAAAAAGTTTAAAAAACATAATGGCATACAAACACAATTTAGATTGCTTCTGTGGGCTGAAAATTTCCATCAGGAAGCTGAAGTTTATTCTGTTAAAAATATCAATTCTAGTATTAACTCTATTTGGTGGTATGATGATACAAGTCCCCTCACTACGTGCCCCTTCCAGTCTTTACTTACTGGGCTTTGAGATCTACTCTGAGTTCTAAAACCCTCTCCTTGTTTAAATGTGTATTTTGGATTTATCCTACTTGTAATATTCAACTACTGTCTCAGTCCCCATCGACCTGAGCGTTTGTTCAGTGTGCTCAAGAAAACCCAACAGGCTATTCCATAATGCTTGTGCCAGAGAATACTGAAGAAGTCCAAATAGCTGATAGAATAAATTCAACTCTATAAAATGTTACAATTAATTTATGATTTAAAGACCTTAAGTCAGTATTGTGCAAAGTCCATTTTAATAGTATTCCTGTGAGGGAGTGTTGCAAAGGGTAGTGCCCGGGAACTGTTGTGGAAACTCTCACTTTTTTTTTTTTTGAAAGTTTGGAACTAATTTCTAGTTTATATAATTGATCAAGCCTTTTATTTTTGCCAAATCTATTTCCCTAATAGTAACCTGAGCAATATACACAATGAAATCAGCTTTAGTTTTGGTTTAAAAGCTTTCATTTTTAAAAGCTATCAAAATTTAAATCTCACTTTGCCTGCCAAAACAAACATAATTCAATCTTCCTCTTTTCCTTTCAACTACTACCAAGCATAACCAGGTTTAACATAGATTTGAAATATGTGAGCCATAAACCCCATGCCCAATGTACACAACATTACCAAGAGTAGAGGAAAGCAATCAATAGCTCAAATGTAACTTTCATTATTAATCAAGAACTGCACACACCTACATTATGATACTCTGCTCTGTGTTGTCAGTTTTTCCTTCATGGGTTATTTTTGAAGAAATTTTCAACTATCATATCCTTTAAGGGAAAGAACTCAAACCACTTTCAGTTTCAGGTACATTTGGTGACAGCCTCAGTGCCCTTCCATGTCCAGAAGTTTCTGTATTAGCACTGTGAGATCCTCTCATTCTTCTCCATGGCATTCATGCAATTTGAAGCAATCTGGGGGGTATTGTTATCCAAGTCATTTGCAACACCCTATATCTCTTTCTATACTTTACCAAGTGCCTCAGGTCTTGTACAAACTTCAACTCTGAATGCCCTCTGAGAAAATTTGAGTGTAGTGAGACCTCTTTGGGAAGGCTTGTCAACTTGAAGAAGAAAAGAAATTCTATCCGTGACCTATGCATAAAAAATTGTCACTTTTTGATTCATCTAGGATGATAGAAAAAAGGCAAAATATTAAAATCCACATAATGGCTTTGATACTTCTTAGACTTTTGAGAAGGCCTTGGCATGTCAGTCAGAGGTAGTGTGCCTGTAATTGGCAATGTGGTAGCACAGGAGAGGATTGCTGGAAAGGAGCTTTATTCATCCTACTCTGCTTGTTCATGGAGGAAATTGGCAACTTTTTCCCCAGCTTTTTCTGAGTGCTCTGTTATAAGACCACAGAGAACCCATATACATAATTTCCTCTTTAATCTCTATAGGAAGTCTGTTCAGGAGGGAAACATCTAGGGCCACACAATTTTCACCTGAGCCGTATATTTCTGCCATTGGGTAGTTGCACTATGTTTGACATTGTGAGTTTCATTTTCAAGTATTTAACCCCGCAGCCTTAGCGATCTGTAAGAACAGCTTCATCATGGAATTTCCTCGACCTTTTTCTAATGAAATATTTATCTGTGTATATATACACACTCAGAGAAAGGAGCTCAAAAATTAGGGCTTTTGAGCTCCAACGACTTGTTAACAAAGTCAAGCTGTGTGACCGTATTCCAGATTCTGAGACTGTTTGACCACTCATGTGTGCACACAAATGCTCCAGTTGCTGGCAGAATTGCACAGGAGGGAAATCCACTGGAAATCTTTGCAAAATCAGCAGTTAAGAGCTTGACTTAACTTCCACCAAGTTAAGTAAGAAATTCCTCTTTCCCATAAGGGAAATCTTAAGCCTAGATTCTCAAACTGTGTCTCAACGTGACATTTGTTCGAGGTTATTTGGAGTTTAAGGTGTTCCAGCCACATCATAACACCCAGCCCCTGTTGTGCTGACAGCACTGTTCACAGGCTGTGTTGAGAACTGAAGGGCTGATTGGGCTTTGTAAAGAAAAAGGTTAGAAGCTACAACATTTTCCTGACCCATTTTGAAAGAGCATTGTCCAAAACCAGCAGTCCTGGTGCCACTGGGAGTGGAAGAGCAAGGGGAACATAGAAAAGTGTATGGGCATGAAGCAGCATTCGGGACCAGGAGCTACAGTTGGGCACCAAGCTCTGCTGCACTCAGGGCACCACCAGGCCACTGCATCAGAAAGAAGTGCAGTTTATATCACCTGTATCAAGCAGGAGATATATTCACACTGCCTGACCAATCTGAAATGCTGTTAGGTCATAGAGAGAGTTCAAAGCATTGTCTACTATCATCACGAAGTAATATTCTCCATGTTTGAAGGAGCTTATGCAAATACAGAGATGACTCTTTATAAGAAAAAATCTAACCTGTACCAGCACAAAAGTGCCAATATAATTACTTCAAACTTGTGCTTTAGTATTTAAAAAAAATGCACTTCAAAACAGAACAGTTGTCCCAGGAAGAAAAGGCATGAAGCCCAGGACTATGGTCTGTTAGCAAGTCATCCCTCTCTATAAATACTAAGAAGTTTGAGTATTCCTGCAAAATTCCTTCACAATTTAAATTTATGGTCACTGTAGGGGTGAGACATTCCCAAGTACATGTGTGATCTTTACAACTCTGCATTTGACTAGCATAGCTCATGCAAAATTAACTGGTTTTTCATGCCATGTGATTTTCAAAGTCATGATATAGATAAAGCAAAAGCAGACATCACTGGGGAAAGTTCTGTGCCAAGAATCTAATGCCTATTTTAGCAAATAATGTAGTGCAACACACAGCTCTGTAAAAGACAGCAAGTGGTGCTGAGAATCCAAAGTCCTCAATATAATATTTACTTAAGAAAATCTCTGCTTTGATCTGGTGGACTGAGTGTCTTAGGTTGGCTTCTGGAGTGCCTCTTCTCACAGGCTTCAGGTTTAGTTTTTACCTGAAGTGGAATTGATTTTTGTCCTCCTAGGACTTTTGTCCAACTCCCTGATATCAACCAAAACAAGGGCAGTGAAGACAATTGGAAGATTTGCTTCAAAAGCACAGTTCTGCATCTAGGTAAAACCCTGCAGACTAGACACCATCCACAGAATAAGAATGTAAGAGTAATTTTGTAGAGAAGATAGGTTCAGTCTTTTTCCCATCCTCTGACCGCTTCACAATCTTACACTAAGCACCTGTTCAGTTTTATACATGAGATGCAGGCTCAAACTTTAAACAGAAAGTTAAAAATCACTTTAAGGCTGATAAAGTCCAGGAAATTTTAGCATGGAAGGAAATTGTAATTTCGAGAAAGCAGCTGAGCTGTAAGTTGTGTTTAAATAAATAGTAACCTAATGCCAGCTTTTGCAAAAATGTTCTTATTAAGAGATATTAAAATTATTTTTTAAAATTCTAATTCCTTTTTCACCTACAAGAGAAGTAGACAAGTCCTAGAAAGACAAAGTGGTCTGAGCAGGTCAGTAGCAGAGGAAGGAGAGAATTCAAACCTTGCAGATTCCTGTGGTAGCTCCGTTTGCACTGCGCATGTGGGACAGCCGTGCGTAAAGAAAATGACCCAACAGGAAACATTCCAGGTTTTCTGCATGTAAATGGTTGCTGCCTCAAAACCAGTGGATGATGGATGCTGAAAATAGCATTTGAATCCTCATCTTTCGTGTATCAGTAGTCAGGCACACACTGACCCAAACAGCAAGTGAGGAAAGAGATTTGCAACAACTGTCACCCACTGCAAGCAGCCAAAGTGTGGCTTCTTCCAAGAGGAAGGAAATCAGTAGGAAAAAACAGTACTTCTTTGATGCGATCTTGTTGCACACAAACAAATGCACATGAAATTTGGCTCCCCTAAGTACTGTAAGGCTCAAAGAGCAAGAAACAGTTTCCTTGCTCAGTATTCTTACCCAGGACAGCATTTGCTCTTTTTTAGATCTCTCGCAGGCAAGCTGTACATGTCTTTTTGAATAAGAATTATTTTTAATGCCCTTCTGTCTCTGTGCCCTTTGTATTTTCTTGCTGACAGTCACCCACATTTCCAAAACCTGTGCTGCCCTGCACTTCCTCCTCTCCGTCCCTGCTACTCTGCCTTTCAGCATCTGAGTTATTCCCCTTCACTCTTCCCAACAGGAAAACATGGAGTTCACAGAGAGACACTATGTCCTCAGTCACAGTTTGGGTGGCTGGACATTGGGTGGTGGTTGGAGCTTCTACAAAATAAAATGTTGCACTTGCAGAGAAAATTCAGTGATGACCTGGAGGACACACAACAAGCTCAACAAGGGTGCTCAAAAATTTTGGAATCATAGAATCATTAAAAAGAGTCCTCCAAGATCGTCAAGTCCAACCTTCAACCAAATACTACTAAAGCCACTAAACCATATTGTAAAGTGCCACGTCTACTCATTTTTTAACACTTCCACAGATGGTGACTTCACCCCTTCCCTGGGCAGCCTGTTCCAGGACTATCCTGAATAATCACTCTAGTCACTAGAAGCCTCTACATATCTTTGTGTTACCAAATGCTGGTTTTACCTATCTGGATTGTTTTACTTTTTGGTAGAATTATCATTTAATAAAAATTGGTTTTGACATCAGTCTGTAGCAAGTTCCTTTTTTTTTTCCTGCTAAAATAATAAAATTATAAAAATGCTTCCTGGAATCTGTCTGACATGTCTATGGCAAGGGCTGAGGATAAAGTCTAACTTTGTCCATCACAAATGTTTCCCAGCTGGATTTTAGGCCTTCTGTATATGATATAAGAATTTTGCTTAACAGGAACCTGGAAAGGAAAAGTGCTGCACAATTTTTTTAATTTGGAATCCTCTGAGAAAATACTTCTTTGGTTGATTCACCGGTGAGTAAGTGATCATCGCAGAGGAATGTAAGCACTAGGTTTTATATCAACTGTGTGTTAATATTTCTTGCCACTTTTTCCACTAAGTTAAGTTTGCTTTGCTTTGTGTGTCCTCAGACTATTTCACTGAAATGGCAGTGCATCATCTTTGGTTAATGACTGTGTTGCTGGTCTTCAGAGCTGACTCAGAATACATTTTTGCTATCTTCAAGGAGGATTCCCTTGCCCTCCTTAGTATTGTTTAGTGTGTGCCTTTAAATAGGGCTATGGCTACAGTCAGCTGTGACTGCATATCCCACAACTGGTAAATTAAACTAGGAAGATAGTAATGACTTTGAAGACAAGTGGCATCTGTTTGATTCCTTAGACTGGACTGATTTTAGGAAAGAAAAATTTAAAGCAGAAGTTGCTGTCTAAAAGGGGTATCTGCTGTAGTGTGTTAATATATTTGTGGAGCAATCTTTCATGTACATAATTGGGCAGCTTGTGAGGGCAGTTATACTGCCTCCACTATATATTATGGACAATACCACAAGAAAAAATACCCAAGAATTCCAGCTTCTTGCCATACAAAATCATCTTTTAAGACCTTAGCATAACTATTGGTAAGATACCAAAATATGCTTAACTTAAATTAAAACTGTTTATTCTGTACAACATTATTGAAAAAAAAACAAACAACCCAGACCCAAACAACCCATCCCACAAATCTGCTAATGTGATATCCCTTGGGTAGGAAAAGTGACACAGAGTCTACAACTGGTGTGTGTCAGAACATTAGCTTTATGCATTTATGCATCTTATGGTGGGGCAGAAGGAAGGGAAGAGGACACTTCTTGGAGACAGAAGTATTTTGGGTGGGCACAAATTTCACAGCTGCTCGCTTGTAGCATGACACAGCCTGTGGTTGGCAGTTCTGTGGATAATGAAAGTCAGGGTAGGCTGTTCTATGAATCTCTCTTGATTCTTACAGTGAACAACATAAATTCTTACAGTGAATAAAATGAGCATTACCAATGATAGCTGGATCTTGGATTGTTTGGGTTTTAACCCTCACCCCCAACAAGGATATTTCTTCAATATGACTTCTAAAGATAGTAAAAGGGTTAAATTGACCACTGTGTGTATGCATGTATCAATTTGTTTTCCCTAATTATGTTTTGAATAACACTTTTCAGTTAAAACCGTAACCCTCTAAGTTTAGATCAGACCTGCATTAATGAAGGGGTTTTTTGATGCTCAAATAAAAGGCTCAAAAAAATGGACTTACACACAAAAAACTTACCACAATTCCTCATCCTCCCTCCCCTCTAAAAAAAAAAACCAACAGGAGAGTGTCTGTTTGTTATCACAGGTGACATCTCAGAGGTATAGGTGTAAAGGACTCCACAGTGGCCAAAACCAACAGGAAAAACACTGTTTTGTGGGAGTACTTTTCAGTCAATTTAGCTGAAAACTAACTGGGGCAGGAGTGACCCAGCTGGCAGCAGCCAGTTGCACCTCGACCCAGCTGTGGTGTAAAATCACAGCCCTGGGTGAGAAATCCAGCTTTGCTGGCATGCCTAAGTGAGACACTCTTTATGAGCAGCCAGATGAGGCAGGCAGACCACACTTCAGGACAGAGCTGACAAGAGAAAGCAGTAATTACACGAGCAGATCTCTTACCTGACCACTGCTGTAAAATGAATCTAAGGTGTCATGCGGAGTGAGGCAGTCCATTAATTTTCCATTCCTCCGGCAGCCCAGGTGCACCAGGTCTCGGCAGTGAGCATGGCAGGTGTACCTGCAATCTTACAAACCCACACACAGACACCAGGGGAAAAAAAAAAAGAAAGAAAGAAAAAAAAAAAAAAAAACAGAAAGAAAAAAAAAAAGAGAAGACAAAAAGAAAAAAAAATTAAAATGGTATTTATAAATTAGGTTTCTGCAGGCAGAACTCAGGAGTGAGACACATCCTCATTTGCTACGTGACCTCAGAGAAATAACCACCTCTCGAGTGAATTTCCCCACCCGTATCAAAGATAATAATAGCTGCACAGTGCTGGAGATGTAAATTCACCGGAGTGAAGGTGACAGTGCAGCACACCTCCCAGTGTCACACTGACAGGCCTGCAGTCCAGCAGCTCTTTAGTTAGATCAGGGCTGCCTCACTGAGATGGTCTTGCAAAAGGTCCATGCCACAAACTAGGTATTAGCTGTTGCAATGCAAGCAGGAAAGGGGCAGTTCTCAGAAAAGACACAATGTTTCTGACTTACAGACAAAAAATTCGACCCGTATAGAATCACTGCTACATGGTTTTTCATGTTTTAAGCTCTAGGTACTCATAAGAATATGCATATGAATATTGAAAGCAGAATAAGTGGCTTATCTGAATCTTAATTATGCTGATAAATCACATAGTTGCCTTCAGTAACAATTCAGAAATTTCACTTGCTGGCTATCAAAGTCAACTAAGATGGCTACTAGAAATGTAAATTCATTATAACAGGCAGATGGCCCTATCTCTAGTAAGAATTAGATGATTCATACTCCCTCTAATCTCAGAGAAAGGATCACTTTAAGAGTATTTGCAAAACCAGCTTGTATTTGCTTTGAAGCCCTGTTGTGTTTGCTGGTTTTCTGTGTAAGCTGGGCAGAGTTCATGATGCCATCTTTGTCTAGGACTGAATGTCACTTTCTATTTTTAGGTTTTAAATTGCTTATAATTTTGCCAAAGAGCAACCACTTATACTTCAAGTTTCCATGCTGGGGAACATCATGCTGTTTGTTTTAGAACATTTCGGCTAAAACAATTCAGCCATTTCCAAGAAGGACTTTTGGAGGAAATGCTTTCCTTTCCTCTAACTAAGCTATGCTTATTGTTTTTTTCATTGTTATTACAAAGCTTTACACTTTCAAGATTCATATCAAAAGATGAATTCTGGATGGGCTCTTTTGTTCCCTTATCAGCTTCTCAAAAATTTCAGTTTCCCTTATGTTTAATTAGATTCCCATTGCAAAAAATAAATCCTTGAACTTTACCATTTCTAGTCCATACTCATCATGGTTTTATGGGGCAAGACAGCAGAGTGTCCCCTGAAGTTATGTTCCTTTTGGCTAGGGACTGGATCTTTAATGTATGACCCCTGTACCATCAGATCCTTCAAAAGCAAAAATAATAATGTGGATAAAGTGTAAACCTGCAATCACATTCCTGTGCCTGATACAGAATTTATGTTACACTTGCATTAAGGCAAGATTAATTGTATTTATTTGGCACAAAGTCAGCCTGTCAAAACTATTTCAACACCAACAACCCATCATAGTGAGTCCATCATGGATCAGCACTGCGAGGCAGATAATTGGGATATTTCTGATCTTAAAACAGACTGACTACCTCATAACAACTATATCACAATAATATCACTGTATCTCAAGTCACACTCCTCTTGAGACATCAGCAAATAGCTTCCAGCTAATTATCAGTTACAAAGGACCCTGTTGCAGTATAAATCAAAGCACTGAAAAGGACTCAAACTCTCTAAAACAGTCACTGCATCTAATGCAGGATTTGAGAAAGGTGAAGCAAAACAGGCAGAAGACTACAGAGACAAGTAAAAATAATGGTTAGGCAGCTGTATGGTGCCCAGGAGAAATGACAGCTGTCCCTACATCCTTGTGTGATGCTCGCAAGTCATGTTAGGCTTGCTTCAGTTGCTGCCTAATTTCTCCTGGGTTCTGCATTTGAGTTCCTTTATCCAATTTTTAGTAAACATGGAGTATTCCCAACTGCAGCTGAAGTCAGGGAGAACTGTGCTTTTGACCCAAATGAGGTTTTCCCGGGGCTGTGTTTTATGCTCATGCAGCTGGGATTATTTTTCAGCTGACTCATGCACCTCATGAAATTCTGGAGGAGACAGAACACTCATTTTTGTGGATGCCTTGAGAAGAGAAGGATTTTGTCTTTGGGAAGGGACCCCATAAGACACAGTGGAACAGCCAAGAGGTTTTTCATCAGGTAAGGGAACAGGGCATCTCATCATAAGGGCATCAAGAAAACCAGGATGGGAGCACTAAAATAAAAATTACATTACACTACATAAGCAAAAGAAGATCAAATGAAAGTAATATTTTTATTTCTTCTTTTTTCCTTAATTTCTGTGTTTTTTACTTTGCAAATTCAGTTACCTTCTTTAGAAAAAAACGTTTATGAGATTGCACTGCATGGCCACCTTTCAGTTCTCCCCCTGTAGTTCTGACAGAGCTGACCACTTCAACCACAAATGGTCTAAAAGGTAATAAAGTTTTGTGAAAATTATCTCCTGGCTAAAGGAGGGAGACCCAAACTAACACCACACTCATGGAAAAGCTGGCAAAATTCAGCCATTATACCATTGTCTGGCCATGTCTGGACAGCCAGCTACTGCACATCACCTGCGTGGTGAGGAGGTTATGGGGAATGTCCTACAAATCTGTGGGACACCAGGGTTCACTTATTTCCCAACTTCCTATGACTGTGCAAATGTATGAACTGAACATGCACCAATTCACAAATAATATTAGGAGAAAATCTGTTAGCTAAACATTGCTCTGAAACAGGATTACTTATTCAGTTAGGAAACATTAACTCTCAATGCTATTTTGTTCGTCATTTATATTCATTTTAATTTGTGAGTCCATAATGTCATTTGCAAGACAAGCCCATAACTTCACCTGGCTATTAGAGGGATAATTGCAAAAAATGTGAAAGCTTCATCTCTAAAAAACCTTCATCTCTAAAATCGTTTCAATCTTAAGCTAGATTTTAACATACTGTTTATAAGTTTAATAAGCAAGTTTAGAAAAAGGATGTTTTTTTCATAAAACAGTGGATCTATGTATGATCTTATTTTCATATGTGCTTTAGCTTTAAATATATTATTTCAGTCCAATTGTGGCATACAATGTTCCACAAAGGTTTAGACAGCATCAAATTTTAAAAATACCTTCTTCTGGTAAACCTTTACTGGAGCACTCCCAAAATTTCTATGAGTTCAAAAAGTAGCTCTAATTCTGCAAAGACTGTTATGGTTGTCAGATCATGGATTGCCAGATCATTTCTGCTTGGAAAGCAATCAGAATCAAGTGCTCTTTCCTAATGTAGTCTGAAATGAATCCTGTTCTTTGAAATCAGACTCTGGAGACTTAGCACATTTGATAAAAGCATTCACTGATAACTAGGAAAGCCAATAGTTTTGTTTTACTGATGCTCAGACTGTCATGTACACTGAATTTATGTATGAAAATGATACATCAATGCATATTAATTATGAAAATTGTCCTGAATTATTAAGAAATGCAAAGTAAGTATCTATTTATTAAACATATAAATATTATGCTTTGGAAGTTTCATTGTCAACTACCGAGACATAATGAAGCACCTTATGATTTATTATTCTATTGCAACAATGGCTTTATTAGAGTCATAGAAAAGAATAACTTCTATTATTGCTAGAAATCAAAACCACTCCTATCCTGCCCTAGTAGGGGTGAACTGTAAGGCTTCATTTTACATCAATGGACCCTACCTGCTGTTTGGGTTTTCTTCACCCAGTACTTGACTTTGCCTGATAGCTTGTAAAGAGCTGTTCCCATAATCAATTTGCTCCAGGGCAGTGCGGCAGAAAGCAAGCAAAGGAACAGGCAGGAATCCCACAGATGCTCCAACATCAGACCCTAGTAACGAAGTATTACTAAATCAGGCAGAGGCAAGCAGAGGCTCAATAGCAAAGTCTCTCTGTCCTGCTGTGGTCTCCCCTGCCTAGGAAATATGTGATTTCATTACTGTGATGGCCCAGACAAATTTAACTTCCAAATGCATATGCAAAATGCATGTTGTGCCTAAAAAACTGAAGCACATGGGAAGTTCAAAGCCAAATTTGTATTACCTTTGCATTATTTATCAACCACAGTAAAAAGTCTTTATTAGAAAGTGTGACAAGGATATACAACTTGGTCCTGCTACTGTGTTGGGAAGTTAGCAAGTAAAATCATCTTTACATGAGAACCTGTGGCTTGGTTCCCAGCAAGCAGAAGAGGGTTTTACTGCTGTGCTTGCTCTACAGAAAGTATGCCTGTAAAGCTTCTTGGAAAAATTATTCAAACTATGTGAAGTGTTTAGTGCTTTAATTTTTAATCAATTTTCAGCCAGCAGGTAACAAAAGGAAGGAGAATTGAACTGTGTTATTTCTAAAATACATTGGTATCAACATGTCACATTTCAGTTTATGCTTAATATATGTTGTGTGGCCTTTTTTTTTGCTGGTGCTCAAATGTCTACATTCTAGTTTGATGCTGAATTTGCTACAAAGATATTTTTTAACAGTTTCACTCAAATTTGTAATAGAATGAGAAGCCAATTTGAAATAAACAGCCTTCAGAAAGCTCTAAGCAGAACTACTAGGAGGTGGAGATCTGCTGTAACATCAGTTTTATCTTTATGAAATACTCTTTATTTCTGCTTGTTTGTTTATCTGGTAGTCACACTTAACATCAGTCTGAAATTAAAATAAAGTTCTAACCATATTTCCCAATTAGTGATTTTTAAGGGATCACTCTTATTGCAGACATGATAGGATTTCTGAGGTCCTTATGGCGATCCTTTCCCCAGAGGGATCTTTGTATTTTGTGCTCCTTCCCCATTGTGGAGCTACACAAGGCTTAGATCAGATTGAAGTCCAGCAGAGCCCAAATCTTCCAAACTCCTGTAAATCTGTGGCTATCTACAATGACCACTTAAGGTCCTCTGCTGTGTCTCTGTAGACTCTGCTCTCAATAGGTACAATGGCCATTCACAGCCACAGGTGCTGAGGCCTTTTTGAGATGTACACTTCCCACAGAGAGGATCCTCTGTCATTTCCCCAAGAACAGAAATACCATAGAACTGGCTTAACTTGATGTCTAGGGAAATTCTCCAAGAAGGACTTGAACTGCAGCCCCTATCTGTAAGTGTCACAGCCCAATTCAGGGTCAGGAACCCTGCCCTGGAAACAGGATAAGCTCCTCTAACAGTCTCTATTAAGAGACTGTTAATGCTCTATTAAGAGCATATATTTGGACCTCAGCAGAAGACAGATGCTTTAATCAAACTGTCCAGGTTCCAACACAAATGCTTGTGCTGTTTTTGTTTGCCAAGTATCTTACTGAGATGGAGTTGGGTACTGTGCAAAAAAATTGCTGTATTACTCACCAGTTTCAGACTCAGAGTTTTTAGATAACAGTTTATCTATCATCTAGACAGGCAACAACCCAACTCTGCCACATGCAAAGGACATTACATTTGTAAAGCAGGAGGGAGTTTTCTTTTAGTAAGAAGAAAACACTTCCCTGAGTGAATCACTAACTCCAAGGGAGGCCCAAAGGAGAAAAGGAGGTACAAAAATCAGCAGCCTGCGTGAACCTGGGACGGTTTGATGTCCTCGCTGCCTGGGAACTCAGGGACCATATTTCTGATTTCATGCACCAGATAGCAAATAATTAGTTAATACCTATATTCAGCTTCCCAACTGCAAAACAGGAAAGAATGACAGGTATTTCAGAGTAAATAGCCTGAACTGGATTTTTTTTTTTTCATTTTCTGCTGCTGGTACCTCTATAAACCTCCAGAATTCTGTCATATATCTTAGAACCTTTGAATACTTTTTTTTGTATGAGCTAATGTTAACGTGGTTTGTGCCAGATGGTTTGCTAGATAACTGGTAAACACCAGGACACGTGTTGTGTGTCATGGTCATCCCTGGCTGGGGGGAGGAGATGAGGCAGGCTGGCCAGAAGTGGCATCTCAGGGCAGCTCACCAGCTTTCTGAGAAGTGGAAGATGACATTGCCATCTAGCTGCACGTTGAAAAACTGGGATGTAGGTGTTAGCACGGATAAAGCATCTCTAAGAGACCACTGTTAGCCAGGTAAGGTTGCTGGCAGCTGCTACAGAGAAGGTCCCTGACTGAGGGAGGATTCTCCACTCTTGGCGCCAGTGCCACGAGAAGGGTCAATGATTCAGCTACTGAAACCTACACTCAGATGCTTAAACATCTCTGAGCCCTAAGTGACCTGGCTCTAAATGACACAGGAGCATAAATCATATTGATTTACTCTGGAGCGTTAAAGAATTAAAATCAATTTATTTGGTTGATAAAGCTTGTTTGTATTTTTATCAATGTGACAGCAATCAAGTCTTCTCCCTCCTTCCAGCGCTTGCCAACATGATCCAGTGAAGACTTGTCACAGGAGACTCTTGGACAAACGTGGGATCCTACATAACCAGCCTATAAACAGGCTTCTGCTCCTGAAAACTATTACACTTCTTTTGGCCACATACTGCTCTGCATACAGTCCTGTTTACAGTCACCACTTCCACAGAAACAGAACACCTAGTGTTTGCCAGACCACCCTGAAATAATCACAAAATCTGTTTGCAAACAAGGCTGAGAATATTCACTTAATTCAATCGAGGTATGGGTTAAAACATAAATTTGCAATAGTGGAAATACTTTAAAAATGAAAGCCCAAGACAAGAAAAATCAAGTTTAGGTTATGCTTACTTCTCACAATCTCTCCTTTATCTGTTTTAGCATCACACCTAGCTGGAGAGCTGGACCACATCCCTGCCTCAGGCTATACCATAGCTATCATGATTCTGGGAGCTCTTAGTACGCCAGTTTCTAGGAGGCAGACTGAGACATTTCTTCCTCTTCAGGAAGCCTGAAATGCCTCCTTTCTGTAAGGGCTCCCCTGGAGGTACCTGGGCACAGGAACATCATTAAATAAGGCCAGAGTGTGAGAAAGGAGAGGCCTCATTTCTCCTTTAGTCCTCTTCATATACAGACATCTATGGCATTCTTTAGTATTTTTAAATTCCAGGCTACAGCCTAAGAAACAACTTCCTTGGGCTGATTACATTGCTTTTGCTCTGAGCATTGAGACTCCTACTTCTCCATGCCAGATGGGGTGGGGAAGCCAAGTTCCTCTGTGCAGTAACTCCAGACAATGAATTAGAGAGGACACTTGGCAGATACCCTGAGGTATCACCATGTCTGTCCTTTCATGACAAACTTCAGGGAGTGCTTTTTGTACACTTGAGCCAGTGAACCACCCACCCCTCCCACATAGGCCCATAGGCTCCAGAAAATCTGATGGACCTGGATAGCATCAGGCTTTACTGACCACATGTACCAGTGACAAAACCAGGGTACCACATAGGAACTGGATTTCTTCTTCAGCCCAAAAGCAAAGAGATTGCATTTCTGGAACAGAAAACAAATCTTATTCTTCATTTCTGAGCTGCAGTGAAGTTATGCCACACATACAAAAAAGCGCCCTGCAGGTAAAATCCTAGATTTGACCTGCCATAGAAATCAGCTTACAATAATTCATTTACATTTGATTTCCTACAGAACTATTGATTTTAAGCTTACTTGTGCAAGCCTGCAGTAGCTGTTAGGTGTCTCTACACATCATGAAGCAGCACAGGGGAAAAGCTGGGGCCCTGGCCAGGATCCAGCTCACAGCCTTGTGCTGTGTCACACGCAGCCCCCAGAGTCAGGCTGGAGGGACAGATACCAGCAGCTTCCCAATCAGTTCTGGCTGCTCCACCTTTTACCACCTGCTCCATAAAGCCAAGAATCCAGAGGGGTGTCTTGGCATTGCACTGAGCTATGCTTGCAGCAGCAATGTGGCAGCAGAATGGCTAGGACGGTAAAATGACAGCTATGGCCCCTTTCCTCTGACAAACCTGTCCACAGGCATTTGAATCCCAGCTACCAACCTAATCCACCAGACCCAATAAATTCTACCAATAGTCTAAAAGCAGTTCAGGTTGTCTTTAAATTAAATTTTCATATGGAAACCACAAAATGGAGCAGCCCAGAGCACATGCTGAATTCCCAACTTCTGAGGGAACAGAGCCTGAACAAGAATGGGGATGTGGGTCTACACACATTCTCACACCTGATTTTCCTTTTGTGGTGGCTTCATAAAATGCATTTAAAATCCACCTTTGACAGAATCAAAGGCATCAGATATTACATTCAATAAACACCTGGCTCGGGAATACTGCATAGACTTCTGCACTGCAAATGCGATGGAAAGAAATAGCAAAATTGCTGTTTAAAAAGTCAAAAATTGGTCCAAAGTATTTATGCAGTTTCACAACGTGTCATGTTGGTATCTTGGGACTTCCACTTGCTTTGATTGTTATCCTCTTTCCAACATTAAACACGTAAACAAACAGGTAGAATATCCCTTCCTTATAAAAAACCAAAAGTGAGCTTTCACTTTTGTATGCAAATCCATTAAAAATTCTGCTTTTTGAAAGCATTTACTCTAGTGCCCTCTGTTGCTGAATCCCCGAAATAGCCAGCATTACGGATACTCACAAAGCAGCAATTCCCTTTGTTTTCCTTTTAGGAGAAACACAACGAAAACACAACAGGAAAAAAAAAAAAGTATAGTTTAGGTCTCTCTGTCTGTACACTCCCAGAACTGACCAGACCTGAGTTAACAAACTCCCTCTTCTTGCTGGAATTAGTAACAAACAAGAGTTTTACGTTCACAGAGGAGATGGATCATAGAAAAACAATCCTGAGAGCTCAGAAGATCTCCCTGCTTTACCTGGCCACGACACTGGGATTGGGAGTTAATTGTGAATAGCTGCTGAAGGATCAATGATCACTCCATTAGAGGAGTGAGACAGCAATTATATCCTACCAGGACAGAAGCCAGACCTTCAACTGACAGATCACATGAAATTTAAAAGCTTGGACTGCCTGCCAAACAAAACCTGCAG
This sequence comes from Peucedramus taeniatus, assembly GCA_013400575.1. Taxonomy (NCBI): domain Eukaryota; kingdom Metazoa; phylum Chordata; class Aves; order Passeriformes; family Fringillidae; genus Peucedramus; species Peucedramus taeniatus. The sequence continues at coordinate 24,653 of WBNO01013109.1, read as the reverse complement.
TCTCTTCTGTTTAAATGTGAGATGAGAAAAAAAGTTGACTCTAACCCATCAAATTAAGTGAAGTTTAATACAAAAATAGTTGCACTTGTGCAGATCACCTCTCATGCTGGGTACAGCTCAATTCTAAACCTGCTTTTGCATGCTGCATCCAAGCTTGGTCTACGTTTACATCTCAGGCTCTAACGTTACATTATCTCTTTAAAACAGGTAATTCCACGCTACTAATTCATTAATGTTACTCTTCATAAATGACCAATTCACAGCTTTTATTTCAGGTGTCATGGGTCATCATGCCAGCCCTGATAGTGAATCTGGAAGCAGCTGGACTGGAGAGGTGCTTGACTAAATGCACAGCAGCTGGTCACTGTCTTCCACTCAGCCTCCTACTACTGCTGCGGGCAGCAAAGAGGTGCAGTGGAGAGAAACAGCATCTTCCAACTGCTTTTGCTAGACATTGGCAAAAGAAACAAGAAATGTAGCATCTACAAGGAATGTAGAGCTTCAGAGCCACAGTTCCCAAATGCCTCTACGCTCTGTTATCTGTGTTAGGACAAAACTCTCTCCACCATTCCCAGAGGTGGCCACTCTCCTTCTCAGTCCCACTCTGCAAGCTCTGCATGCTTGGCCTGCAAGGGCCACACTGTACAAAATTAATTCTTTGAGGAGGTAGCAAGTTTAAAGCGTATCATCATACCCATGGAAAGATTTCCACTTATTTTCCATAATACATAGCTTTACATAAATGTAATTTTATGCTGGATGCTTAGCCATTCTGACCAAAAGTCCTTTGAAATCAACAAAAATATTCTAACATTAGAGAAGGACTAAAGGAGTAACTCAATAGAGCAGAAAAGTTACAAAAAATGTCAATCAACAGCAAAGGGTAAAAATCAACTTCCAGCCTCCTGAAATACAGTCAGATTAAAATTCTGTCAATAAATTCTCACTTTCTGCCCTCTGAAAGAACCTTCCAAAACTCCTAGTAGAAACAGTAGCTCAAAATGATGAGAAGCCTCACCAGATGAGAACTGAGAATAAAGGTCTTCATAACCCAGCAGAATTTGGCAAGAAACAGGACACAAAATCACCCACTTCAGACAGACTTCATTTCTGTAGTTATTCATTTATTGTAGTGGCTGCAGAACAAGCAGGGTTTGCCCCAGGGCAGTTTTGCAAAGTCAAAAAAAAAAAAAAAAAAAAGCAAGCAGCCATTGTGCTTTTTATGTTTTCCACAGGATAATATGGGATTCTCTTCTGAGCACATCTAAAATCTGGTTTTTTTACTATGTAAGCCTAAAAAATATCATAAAGGTTTAAATAATGCAGATCATAAAATTATCTCTTCCAGGGGATCCATTAGTTGCTTAAAGAGAAACTGCATGAAACAGTAACAGTTGTGAGATCTGAGCCACAAAATTATCTCAGACTAATCCTTCATTGTTAAAAATTATCTTAAACCCCAAAGCAAGAAGATTTATGTGTCTTTCAAAGCTTTTATTGTAGCTTCAATTATCATAATATTGAATATTCTTATTTTTCCAGACCCTCTTTAAATCTTGTTACATTCCTGACCTCAGCAGCATCCTCTGGTAATGAGTTCTACAATTTAATTACATGCTGAATTAAAAATAATTTTGAAAAATCCTTTTATCTGCTGTATATTTGTCACCCCTCACCTATTCCTCTGCTATGAGACAGAGAAAACAGGAGTTACTTGTCTATTTTGAATTTTTGCATCATTATATAGTCTTATCATGGCCCTTCATGATATTTTTTCTAATTCCTTTGTCTTTCAATATCTCTCCCTGAACATATGTACTTTATCATGATAAAATTTCTAGTCACGCTATGTGCCAGCATAAATTCTCCTAAGATGTAGGAAAAAATCAAACATATTTCAAAGAAATGAAGGCTCCAGAGGCCTAAAATCTACATCCCTCAGTTTAAGCCTCTTATAAAATGTTATGTACTCTTGATCAAACTAAATGCAGTTAAAAGATTATCAGCTATATTTAGTATATTCCAAACCATGTCTAAGATATTTTTTTAATCCTTCAGTAAGTAACTTAATCAAAATCTGCTACTGAAGAGCACCCACAAGTTTCCTTCCTTCTTTTAGAGCTTTGCAATGAGAATATTAGCTGTAGGCCAAAGTCTGTGATCAACAATCCCAAAGTACCCATTCAAGGACAGGCTGAAAAGTTAAAAATTTTTAGGAACAGCAACCTAATTATGCTTTGACAGCTCTTTCTAAAATTGTGTCAAATGCACCTTTCTGAACACAGTGACCTACAACAGTACTAAATTCATTGTTATACTTAAAAAACTAATTTTGTGCTTTGGCAGACTTTGTTTCTGGGTCAAGCAGAGAGGACAAGGCATCCTGAGACATGGAGTGATAGAAGCAGAACAAAAGCAACAAGTCTGAGGGTACTATGCAGAGGCACAGTGCCCACATGATGAATGAGATCACCCAAAGTCTATAACAAAGCATAATAGAGAACATAATCTCTGATCTTTCTAACATGTCCAGATCATGAAATTTTCTCTTTTGTTGTTTTTAAAATGTTAATTTATCTATTAAAGCACAAGCGGCTAAAAATTATCAGTAAGTATTACTGAAAGCCTTAATTGCCAGCAGGGTTATTCATCTGTGGGACAAACCTAGTGACACAGAATTGTTCTGCTGGGTCATCCTGGGTCCTAGCCCATCCTGAATAAAAAATTCTGTTAGTGCCAGTCCTGGAGTAAAACCTACCAGAAAGACAGCAAAAGGCTGGATTCTAGTATGCTGGAAGCAAGGGTAAATGTCTGTGTACCAAGGGATGGCAGTCAATTCTGCTCAGGGTAGGTGGTCAATACTGCTCAGGGTAGGCTTTTGTGTTGGACAACTCTCTCAGAAGGACAGAAGGGCACCATGGTAAAGAATTACCAAAACGTGGTGTTTCAGAGTCGAGGAAGTTGAGGAAGTGGGTAATTTTGTAATTCACCAAAAACTAACAGGAAATTCTGGACACTGAAGAAGAAGGCAGAAATGTTTGTGGACTTCGGGGTAGCTAAGGTTTAACTAATTGGTGTAACTTGCTGTCTTTGTACAGACTAAAGAGCAATCAGGAACTGGGTCTCCTCCCCTGTGAGAGGAGCATCAGGACTTCAGCTTCCAGTTTTGATTGGCTTCTGTAAACTTACAAGTAATTTGAGTTGAATTTTCACACTGAGATTTTTTCTGCTTGGACTCAACTTTCTGCTAAAATGACACATTTCCATAAAACCCACAATTTTGTGACAAGTATCTCATTGCACAGGTAGCAAAGGATTTTTAGGGCACTTCGGACACTATTTACAAATTCAATTCAAAAGAGATGCTAAAACATACACTAAAATTATAGTAAAAAGGTAAATCTTGTTCAAATCACTAGATGTAGAGGGAGAAGGAAGGCAACCCACAAAAAGCATTCTTTTTAAAGCACTCAAAGTTCACCTCGTTCCTTGTTACAAGTCATGGATGCAATTATTTTTTTGCAATACTGGGGGAAAAGATAACTGGCTTGCAAACATTTTCACGTGTGTAACCCAGCTAGCAATTAAAGCTCTCAATAACATTTATTGATAGTTTTTACATAGTTTTTACAGTAATAAAAGAGATGCAGGAATGATCTGATGTGTTATGAGGACTCAAGATTATTTGATCTATTAGGAGGACTTGAGATTACCAGTATTCCAAGAGAAGTTCAAAACTCGGTTCATCAAGGAAAGTTTCATACAGACTTCAATGTGCTGGGATTTCCTTCTGAATATTTGAAATCTGCAGACTCCTTTGGGAAGAAGTCATGTGTCATTTAGACATGGGTCCTAACAACATTTCTGTGACAGATTTCAGATGGCACATCCCCTTTCAAGAGTCACAGATCTGTTATCTGAAATACAACACTAAACTGCTCAGCTGTGGAACTGACCCAAATTCTACCCCATGCAAATACAAACTTGTTATTAATGTTGCAGAATTGACAAGTTCACCATTCTGTTCCAAAAAAAACTGACCTTGTACCATTAGTCCCTTAAGAAGAACAGAAAGAACTCAGCTGCCCCCGCTATGGCAATGCATGTTCTTCCAAACCCCTGAGAACACATCTCAGCCCCAGCCTTCCAGACCATGCTAAAGGGACAAAACCATGTTTGGGCTTTAAGGCTGTTTATAAGAATGGTAATCTGAGAGATGCAAACAGTTTTCTGCCAGGCCTGGACAAGGATCAGAGCACTGAGTTCCTGAGGAACAATGCCTTCTACTAACTGGTGAGCTGAGCTGTACTGCATTTCAGCTGATAAAATGGAGGAGAAGGCAAGTGCATCACTGCTGAACACGAGTCCCTCTAAGCTGCCCATCACTTTGTGTGAACACTGGTACAATGACTTAGTCTTTAGTCAGTTCAGTCTTTGCACAGCCTTCTAGATAATTAACAGCTTGAGGCAATGCCAAATAATTTTCAGGCAATTATTTGAGTCGTATTAGAGCTCCTATATACATACCTAAGGGAGAAACACAGCAAAACCAAGATACCAAATATCAGTGATGTGAATAAATTATGCAGCTGCAAGGGAACTCTTTGTCAGAACAAGCCTGGTGAACTTTCTATTGCATTTCCAGAATATTTTGACAGTTTTGCCTAATGAGCCTCCAAGAATGAAAAAATGCAAACAATTCTGGCCTGGAAAAGTTAACCAGAGAAATTGAAACAGATTTTTTTTTCCTTTTTTTTCTTTTTTTTTCTTTGTTTTTTTGTTTTGCTTTGTTTTGTTTAGCAGGAAAAAAAAATCTGGGGAAACATAGCAGCAGACTTACCAGGAGGTTTCCAGAAAAGTTTTACCGTCCTTCTCCTCGAACTGCTCAATGATTTAGGAAACCAGTAAAAAAACCGTGCTATCCTCCTGACGGTTTTGCTCAGATCATTTCTCACTGCCATGGCTGAAAGGGCTCCACAGCTACACCAGGAACAAGAGGCACATGTATCCAGAGGAGAGAGGACAGCCCAGGAACACCCACAGCGAGTGCGCTGGCTCTGAGCTCAGCGTCAGCCAGCGCGGCTCAGGACCACCTGTTAGTCCTAAATCCCCTCCCTCTCCGTCACTCTGCTCAGAGCCCTCCAGACCTCCCTCTTCATTACAAGAAGCAGCTATTTTAATAGATGCTTCAGCTAAAGAAAGACCAATGCTCTGGGGTCTTAACCTGTTACTGTGTTTCCAATGATGTTTAGGCATGTTTTCCGCAGGAAAGTCTTTGAAGGGCTCCTTTGTTCATCTCTAGCTACCTTCTCCAGGCTGAAAACAAATAAACACCAAAACTGATAGTGACAAATCCTCTTTCAAAATCCCTTACTGTAAACCAACAGAATTTTCTCTAGAGAGGGTGTCTCTCAAAGACCTTCTTCTGAAGGCTCTGAGCAGCAAATTTAACAGAAATTTCTATGGATTTATGTGTTGTTCAAAATGCGAATTTCCTCTTAATGGATTTTAAGGCAAATGTAAGAGTCAAATCATTCACTGCCACAATTTACTTAAGAATTGAGCATCTATCAATATATCACTACACAAATAAATCAACAGCATCTCAGGACATAGCCTACACCTGCTCCAATCACAGTAGATGTTAAATCGTAAATCCAGAGATGCTATTTACTGCAATGCCCCTGCAACATTTATCACAACTTCTAGTACACATTTTTAAACAGCAAGACTATGTAACCATTTCTCAAGGACAGTATGATTTCCTTGGCTATATGTCCAGCTTCTCACATTTGATTTGATTTTTTTTCTTCTGCTAGACCTGAATGGCAGAAATCCCTGGAAAATCAAGACTAATGTCATTACAAAACAAAGGTCCTTTTGTATCAACTTTTAAACTACAGAAAGTAAGGGCTTTGTTACACCAACTATGTTCACAGCATACAGTTAATAAATCTTCCAGAATTCACAATGTATTTTTCTACACTAAAATATGTGAAGTATTTAACCCCATTTTATACATCTGACTTTTTAAACATACTGCTGCTCGTCAGGACTGAGCTACTGGTTTCTGATTGCATTTCCTGTTGTCAGTCTGTCTCTAAAAACAAATAAACACTTCCATTTATACTGTATATGTCACAATTCTTTAGCCAGTGTCAATGAAAAGAGCAGAAGGCAGGACACAGACCACTGGATTTTGTCTGGTTTAGCTCCACCCTGTCATACCAGAAGGAATTTAGCAGCAAAGTGATGGTTTTAGCACGAGTAGGAGGTCTGTCACCCAATTCAGAACAGGCAAGGAGCAGAGTTAAAGGCCCAACAGACAACTTGATTCTCTCAGGAAATAGCAGGGGTCTGAGTGTGTATTGGCATCTGCCAAATACAAGATCGAACAATTACTTTTTTTTTTTCTGAAATTTATACATATAAAATTAAATTACAATCAAAATGGCATAAAAAACCCTGTACAATTTCACACCCTAAGTAATTATGTAATAAATTAACTAGTTTTGCAATTTGTCAAAGAATCCATATATGTATATGGAGATATATATGTGGATATATAAATATATATATATTTATATATATACATATATGTGTGTGTGTGTGTGTGTGTGTCCTTCAGCAGGATATGAAGGGCACAGGAATGTTTTTTTTAACTTAACAGAAAATGCTGATACAGTATCTTTATACTGATATTTTATGAGGCTTCAAAAATATTCAGTAAAGCATATCCAGTTGGAACAACATAAGGGGGATAAACTGACTTTTTTGATGACAAACCTGTGGATGTTTATACCTTACAATGTTTAGTGAAACAAAAATAGGCAAGAGCATAAAACACTGTGTATTACCTTAAAGCAAACAGAACTTATTCTATACAAAAAAATGTCCCTGGGATGAATCTGACAATTATACTATGCAACAAACCAGGTAATACAGATGAGAACACAGACCTGAATTCACACTAAACTGAACAGCAGTGGTAGTTAGAATACAGTAATTTCACAACTTCTCCATCACTTTACATTTTTAGGCCATACTTAGGCCAAAATGTAAAGCTAATGAACAACAGCCTGTCTCCCACAGCTCAGGGATCAGGGGTGTGTGATGATGATGGGGATTCCTCTCAACCTGAACTGCTAGTTTTAGAATATGAGCCACTGTGCTCTGCACAGGAATGCACTGCTCTCAGCTGGACTCAGGAAAGTCCACAGAGGTCCTCTTAAGACAATTTTGATTCCTCACATTACATTGATGCATTATTAAAGTTAAGAATTCATTACATTAGAAAGGTACTACCCAGGGCTGCATATGTACCTTTCAATCTACTCTGACAGAGACAGCACAGAGATACTTCCCAAGGAGGACAAAAGGACCTGAAATGTGAGCAGACTCAGACTCTTGATCCCTGCCTCCCTTTAGGGAAAAAAAGCCATGTAAGGCTTTTTCCTGCTACAGACTTCAACCCCAGGTCATACTCTGCTCATCTGAGCAGTGCCTGGAGGAGGGGAGGGAATGACTGCTGTCTTCATTGCTGTCCCACCTGCCTGGGAAGGGAGGTGAGCAGCTGTGCCCTCTGCTATGCAGGCAGCCTCTGACCTCCTACCTCCCCACCAGAGTGCAGAGGTCAGAGCTCATCAGGCCCCTGTGCAGGGCAGAGATGCCCACAGAGCCTCCATGTGTGGCAAGTCACCACCTGGCCAGGAGAGCTGGGTCCAGCACACTGCTCTCTACATCTGCCTCCCAACCTGCTTTCTGCATGGCAGCCTGTGCACACCAGCTGGAAAGCAAAGGGGTGCTCATGAAAATTCCAGCAGTTCAGACATGTCCCTGTCTACCCTGACCTGCAGAGCTCAACAGACCAGCTCTGAGCAGAGGAGCTGCCCTACTGCAGCCCTCCCATGCCCACTGACAGAGCTGAAAGGATTAAAAATACCCCAAACAAACTTCCATTGCTACAACAAAACACTCTTAAATGAACTGCAAACAACCAGCAGTGCTTGACTGGAAATATTGTCTTGGGGTGTGCTGAGTTTATATATTTTAAAAGCAAATTCTTTGCTAACAAGTATTTTTTATAGCAACACAGTGATGCTGAGATACCATAAAAATGAAGTCTGATAATCAGGAGGAGCAGACACAGTGGTGCCAGATGTGGGGCAGATGCAGCCAGAGCAGAAGAGCATTTTTCCTCAGTTAGGACTTACTGCCATTTCCCCTCCCCCCAGCTCTTAGGTAGCAAATGGCTGGGATGAGTAAAGGGTTTCATTTGCTTCAACTGGAACTTCTCCATTTAGTCTGGTTGCAGGAACAAAGATCTCCACACACCTGTTCACAGTAAGATCTATGTGTAGGAAAAGCTGAGTGTATTAAGGAGTATCTTAATCTTGTCTACATTGGCAAATGTCCCTATTAACTAGGCTCAAAATGAGGTTTTGCTTTCTTTGTAGGCAATAATATATTTCAAAAACGAGGTGGTGTCTTTCCAACCTATCCCAATGTGGATGTATGTCACTATGCTATATGCCACACACACAGGCACAGTTCAGTATGGAGAAGTATTCACAAGCCAGTCTTCACAAGGATATTTTCCATATTGATGGACCTTGAATCTCCAGAGAAGAAAGAAAATAATTCTTTTTTTTTTTCTTTTTTTTGTTTTCCTGACAGAGATCTGAAACAGACTACAAGATTTTTGCAATCCAGAGCTGGGTTATGCAGAGAAACACTGTACCCATGCACTGAAACAATAGAATGTGAGAAACATATTTACCTAGAAATTATAAACAAAAGCTGCAACCTTCCTTAAATTCTGTTCAGCTGTATGCCGGAGTAAATTTTATCCAACTATCAAAAAAAGGACCCTGCCTAACTAGTCCCTGGGCTTCAGCACTACTGCATTACCATGACACTGTCAAGACACAGCATCACTGATTTCATATCAAAACATAATTTATAACATCATGATGTGTGACAAGGCTATGCAGTTGCTAGGAAGTTTATAAAGAACACAACTACTAAAAGAAAAAAAAAACCAAAAAACGGCTGTATTTTACTTTAAGTCAGCAAAACTAGCATAATACTTCTAATTTCCAGCTCAGCTGCTCATCCCTCCCTAATCCAAATAAGCAGTTATATTTGTGAGCTTTCTAAAAAAACTTTTGATTCTCAGCAGCTGCATGTACACAAAAAGAAAGGACTAAAAATTAAACAGTGATTGGCAATCTGCAACTTCTAAAACCTTGCCTCCTTTTGAAAGGTAGTAATTGAAGAACTGTGGTATTCAAACTGATGTGAAATACATCTGTTATCAGATTTAATGATCTATTAATGACTATTTTTGGAGAATAATTTGATTTCTCCCCTTAAGATGAAAGTAGTAGGAAGCTTTCTTCTTAGCAACAGCTCCAATTAAACATATCCTGGATTTTGAGGAGGAAGATCACTGTTCCAAAGCACATTAGTTCATATCTGATTAGTTCCTGTTTAACTCTACAATATATTACACTGTAAATAAATGTCTTCCTGCATTGTTACATGGAAAAGAATGCCTCTTTGTGTATTTCAGCAATATTTCTTCTTGATTCTTTTCACTATCGTCCATTGTACTGTACAGTCATTCCCTGTTTTATTTCAAATACTTCAATCGGTAAAATTTGTTGTAATTTGCTTTATGTTCTTTCCCAGATGCTGGGAATGCAGAGGCAGGCAGGACCAGCACAGTAGTGTGATGGAAGTGTGTGAGGGAGGGCATTGCTGTGCTGGTGCAGCTGAGCATTGGGAAGGTAATGCACTATTTCCTGGAGACTGCTGCTGGTACAACGTGCTGTGGTTTCAGCTTTACTGTACGTCTGCAGGTTTATTGTATGTCTGTAGATTTCTGCTTCAAAACTAAAGCTGAATATAAGATTCCAAAGCTAGATAAAGAGAACAATAGTGTAATGTGAAAATAACAGATTCATGTTAATTTTAGCTTTGCAGTAGCTATTATATTAGTAGCAGCAAATTCAGGGAAATTATTGAACCGTCTTTAGGAAAACCACTTTTGTATGTAAACAGCTACACTGTATAGCAGAGGAAAAATAAAACTCAAGGCTAAAACTGGAGAGAAGATACTGAGTTGCCTTGTAACAGAGTTTGACACATAGGATTTGACTCAGCGCGTGATAGACCAACTTGCCTGTGGGCTTTGGGTGACTTTGTGCCAAAATTAGTAGACTTCTCAGTGAGAGCTTGCAGGGAGCTATCGTTAAGAGAAAACTGATTGAGGCAGAAAAACAGAAACATGTTAAACTTTGCTAAAACAGTAAGTTTGTTCATCCTAATCTGGTCTCCTTAAAACCTGATCATTTTTAGGGTACAAGCAAGCTGTGACCATCCTTCGTTAGATATCTGTATTGCAGCAGGAGTGATTACACGCTATTTGCACTTGAGATTAAGGAGGGTGCACCTTGTACATTTCTTCTCTCTTAGAAGAGTAGAATGTTTCTTACTTTGGCTATGGAAGCTACTAGATAATAAGTGAATGTTTAGAACAGGAGTATAAGAGAAAAATACAATACAAGAGGACTTTCACTGTAGCTCTTCATACTTTCTTCCAAGCTCCTACACTCACTGTCAGGCTATGGCACCCAAGCTTCTGCACACAATGCACTTTTCCTTTACTGAGCAAAATAAAAAAGGCATTCCTCAATACTCAGTACAGTGTGGAGAAAAGAGTCATGTCTAGCAGCTCCTAAAGCCACCCCCCCAGCACACTGCTGACCTGCATTTCACTGTCTGGATAAAGTGATCCTTCCAAGAAGGCTGGAGATTTCTGGTGAACACCACTTAAGAACAGAAGGAAGAGATGACCACAGTCCCTGGACAAGAGCTGATCTCTAATGTTGGCTCAACCAGTGACATCACGGGTAAAACGTTACTTAATATATTGGTGCTTGCATCTCTGTCTGCTTGGCTCATAGCAATTCAAAGCAGGGACTGCTTCTTCCTGTCCAGGCATACTCTCTATTAAGGACTTACACTGGCCTCCTACTGCTAGCCTTAAATGAAAAAAAAAAAAAACCCAAATCATGTTAGTCATTTAGCAAAAAGACATATTATCCAGTAAAACCTTCAGTTTTACCTTTTTCTCCAGAATGTTAAAATCACAGATACTAACAATATATATATAGTATGCAGGCACAACATAATTTAAAAGGCACCTGTATCATTACATCCCACAATGACCCAAACTCCTGCCCAAGCAGTGCTAATCTGTTGAACTTTGAGCATGGTATAACTGTATAAAACTGGCATTGAGTCACCGGAAGGTCTTCAAAGCTTTCCCATGACAACATCAATTTCCCCCTTGGTTCCCCAAGACTTTGTCCAAGCAGACAATCAGGAGTTATCACACTGGCAAGAAATGCCAATGTTTTTATTACTAAGATCTTTGCTTTTCTAAATACATCATTGCTTTGATGTTTTATTACACATCTTGAATACATCCAAGGTTAGAACACTGCCTACAGAAACACCTATTTTATCATGTTTCTATTAGCAGACCCCTTTCTACTCCTGTATCATCTCTCAAATACTGGTGTGTTTGAAACCTTATGGCATCTGGGGTCCTTCCCCCTGTGTGTGAAATGAAACAGAGAGTATCTCACATCAAGATGCCCTGGGCAGAAGAGGCTCATGCCCACTGAAAAAATCCTCTGCAGGAGCTCCCAGAGCAGCTCCAAAACGTGCGAAGAAGACAAGTGGGAAAACCACCGAGCATTTTCAGAGCCTTTCTTTTCAGTGATGGCACATGAATGTAACAGGGTGATTTAGAATTTTTTTCTCTACACTGCTATGCAGCCTCAAAACAACTGCTTGTATTCTCTGTATTTCTCAGGTTTGCATCTGAGACACCCAGACTTTGAAGAACACCGTAATTAATAATTAACCATTTATTCATGAGATGGTGAAAACAAGAACAAAGGTGCTCAGAAACAAGTGGGAATTTCTACTCCCACAGTAGTGTGGGAGTAGGGACAGTGTGTTAGGAGTGGAAGATGGGACTCACACAGGAAAATAAATGTCAGAGCCTAAGAAAACAGGATCCACTGTAACTAAGGAACTCAGTGAGGAGTTACCACTCCCCGCAAACAGCAGGGAAAATAACTCTGAGCAGTGAGAACCTTGCTGTGGCTAGAGACTACAGAAATGCCCCAGGAGGCAGAGAAGCACTGGGGAAGACAGCAAGCACTACTCTTGAAGAGCAAGCTCCACCAAAGCTGCTTCTTCTTTCCATCTCCACACCTCTGCCTTTCACCCAGTGCAGGACACAATGCCTACTGCACTGCACGGGGACTATTTTCTGCTCCAGCTCTACCAGCCCTGCAAGCTCCAGTGAACACCCCATTGGGGGCAGCAGACCACCCACACTCCTTCAAATCCAACAAGAAGGAAAACTCTGAGCTGAGCTCCACCAATAAACCCAAACCCTGTCACCTCCTGCTGCTCCAGCCTCTAAGGAGTCTGAGAAAATGTGGTAATTTTGGATTTAAAAGAAAATATAAAGCACCGGGAAAACTGTGCATCATTAAAAAACTCTCTGCAGAAAGAATGAGAAAGGGAAGCAGACTCCCACCACTATTATTTTTAATCTGATGCCCAGTGCTCACTCTATAGATAAAGCTTTCAGAGGCTCCTTCAACTCTGAACAGCTTTGGTAATTCAAGTAGTAAGTCTTGTAGTTTTAGCAATTTAAACCCCTCATTACATGTAATTAAATATGAATGTAGTCCTACTGAAGAGATAATGGACAGTGTCCATTCTCTTACCTAAAAGCAATAAAACATACCTTACACAAATTTGGTGGTCAAAATGTACTTTCTGAAGGAAAAAAGCCCACTTATCTCTGTGTTTGCTCCTTTCCTCCATATTTCACTCTCTACAGGGGCATCTATTTCTTTGCTACTCCTGACAATTAATAGGCATTTAGATAGTATATCCTATTTTTTCCTAAGGTTTTTGTGCTGTCATTTGTTTTTACAGATATTTGAAAATTCTTGTAGTAGGAGAGCTATACTACATATTAAAACATAACCCCTCTGTTCTTCAACTGCACTGAAGCTGGAGTCAGCTACTGAATATTCAGAGCCAATATAAAAACATGTTAGAAATTGAACAAGGCTCCCAAAAATTACCCATTTCAGCAGAGAAAAAACAAAGAGCAGGCCCTGACACTGTGCTATACACTTCACAGGGAATGCTTGCTCAAAAAACAAAGACAGAATAATTAGTAAAGAAACAAATGATGTAGAGAAGAGACCGTGTCCCATCACTAAATCCAGGAAAGAAGCCACCTAGTTTCCATGGTACCTCAAAAGCATCTGCTTAAATATCTTTAGGAAGTTTGAAGTGAAAGTCATGTAGGACATATAGTTTCTCTATATTCTCTTTAGTGAAGAGTAAAACTTCTGAAAAGGTTTAATTTGGTTTCATCTGGTTCAATGGAAAAGTGTAAAATGCAAGGAAAAAGAAAAGTTACAGAAATTAACTAGGAAGTCCAGAGCAAGTGGTCCACAAAGTAATTCCTTTCACACTCCTACCAACTATGTACACCCAGTCTGTTCTCCAGACTATGAGGAAAGTAAAACTGCTCAGAAATTGTATTTCATAGCCTGGCAGTAGACACTTTCAACCAAAGCCATGATAAATGCCTCATTTTTCAAATGCCAAAAGACATGTTGATACAATGCAACAACCTCTTACACTACACAATGCTACACACCATCAATAAGATATAAGAAACTGAGAATTTTCACTCTAGACTACCTTCAGACTGAGAGAAAAACTGAATGCTAGAAAACAAAACCCACTCTTTACTGTACACTATTCCATTATATAAACTGGAATAATCCCGCCTGCTTCTATTTCAAACAACTTAGTGCAGAGAAGTCAGGCCAGGCAATGGAATTCTGCATCTGCACCAAGTTTTTACCCCAAATAATAGAGGTGAAAAGGTGAACAGCAGAGCAAACCTGGACTGCTAAACCAATTAAGCCTCTCTAGAAAAGAAATCCAAAACAACAGCAAGAAGTCGGATACTACAAAGTGTCCTTTTCAGAGGGATTTCATTACACTTGGCTTTCTTCCTGGGCTGGGGTCCAGGAATATCAGCACTGCCTTACTTCTTTTCAAAAAATAAGTTGCTTGAAAAATGTGCACCTTGTGCACTGCATTGAAAGAGACAATCCTTAATCTTGACTTTTTTGTTCCATTCTGATCTATCATCCCTAAATAAAACGAAAGTATTTTTCAATTTTTTATCAAAAGCGTGAAAACTTGTGAATTCCAAACAAAAATCTCACAAAAGTTAGAAAGACCTTTTCTTGGTAGTTCAGGAATTACAATTCACTTTATGAGGTACACCGAGGAGTGTACAAAAAACCCTAAGACAATCACAGACCCAGTGAAAAATTGTAAGAGTAAAGCCTAAACTCTGCTGAAGCTCAGCTCAGGAATTTTTCATATACACTGTGGGGAAGGAAGGACAGATATACTCAGAGAAATCCCCATTCCCATAGAGAAGTCAAAGACTTTTCTTTCAGAAAATAGTCTGTATATAAATAAGTTAAAATTACTCCTTTGATGTTCCTTTTGACTGCTTCCCTATCTCAGAGGAAATTTCTCATGCCTTTTTATCCTTGTCATTACATTCACCCTGTCTGACTTAGATCATGTCTAATGGCAATGATCTGGTGAGTCTGATCTGACTTCAACCAATATTGGGAGAGGGTAATTTAAATAAATATGGTATTTATGTCTTCGTGATTCAGAATCATGAGAATTTAGTACACAGATCCCTCTTTATTACCAGATGTCCATCTGGAAGATGCTGTTTTATTTGGCTTTTAGATGACATTAAATGGCTTCTGGAAAACATAGGTTTATTTGGGAAACTTCCAGCACTGTCACACCTTGCCAGGCAGATTAACATCTTTGAAAGGTACTTCTAACCTCTGTTGTAATCTTTGCTTTGCAAGGGATACCCAAAGGAGACCATGGTATTTTCACAGAGGCCACCACAGAGGCCACAAATTTGGCTGTAGTCCTGGATGCATCCGATTCAGCTTTCAAGGCCAGCCCAGACACACCTTAGCTGTGTATCTGCTGCCCTCCCAAAGCAGGGCACATCTTCCTCTCCTGTATTCACTTGCTCACAGGAGAGCCTGTGACTCTGGGTGCAGACTGACCTCTGCCAGAGTGGATTTAGCCACTCTGAGCCAAGAGGGCAGCTGGTCACACACTCCTTCAGGTCTTCTGAGCTGTCCTGACTCAGTCCCTCTTTCTGTTGCCCTCAGCCACTTCATCAGCCAGATCTGTTCTCCAGCCTGGCTCACTGGTTGTGCCTGCCAAGTGGGTGAGAACAGAGGTTCTCACAGCAGCCCTTGTGCGCTTCAGCTGGTGTTTCCTTTCATCTCCACAGCACTTTACAGCTTCTAAACATTATATTCATGCTAGATCATAAAAGTTGAATGTTTCCTCTGCTACCTAAACAGCAATTTAAGAGAGCAGCTTGAAGTACTATGCCTCATAAAAATTGAGCTTGTCACAGAGGAGAAGGAAAAACATTGTAAGCTGTAATCGTTCCGAGAAAATGTTGCTGGAAGATACATAATCCAATGTGACACTTGAAGTTCTTGTCATGGAGCATTTGATCATAAAAAAAAATTATTATTTCTAAGGTCTATTTTCACATCAATGCACTACACATCCTGTCAGAACAAACAGCGCACTAATGCAAAGGATAAATAAAAAGTATTTTATTTCCACAGCCAAAGTATTTCCATTCCAAGAATAACTGTAAAAATAGATCTACTGAAAGTGAGTGTAACTGTGAGAACAGTGTGTCATAACATAAATTTTACTTATCAGCAGAGGACAGTATGAGGTTATTACATCTCCTTAAAACAGAAAAAAAAAGGAAAGGATCGTCCTGTCTTTCCCACCTTGTGTTTCAAATATCAACTGTTAAACAAAGGCTCAGTGATGTAAACCAAAAGCAAACCAGACACCTGAACATGTCACACCATAGGGATAGCACTAGATTGCCCTAGAAAGTGCAGCAGCTCTGCAGCTGTAGGCGAGGAACAGCCAGCCAAGTGAACACGCCCAAGGAGTTCCATGCTGAAATCCCCCTCGAGGTTACCGTGAAGCCCAATAAGGTGGCCAAAGCCTTTTCAATCAATCAAGGGATGGCAAAAGAGGACTTTTCAACAGCACTAGATTATGTAAAGGACAGGAGCTAGAAGGTGAATGAAATCATTGTATTTTAGAGTGTGGCATTGGTAACAAAAGGGGTGCAAAGGAGGTCCTGCTTTCAATGCAGCAAAAGGAAAACACACCTTTGCTCACCAAGAACCAGAGCCCAGAGAGCAAAAGGACGTGTATGTACATGCTGTGTACGTGGGACATGCGAGTAAAGCAGCTTTGCCTTGGGCTTGACCCTGACGGCCAGGGAGCAGAGCGCATGGCTTTCGGCAGGGCTGGGGGCACACAGGAACCCGCAGGGCAGCACTCCCCACACCCTGTGACACGCGTTACCTTCCTGTCGGGTGGGGACGGAGCACTTTTACCTGGATCACACTGCATGCACCCCCATGCCAGGCCGGTGTCCCGGCAATTCAGCTCCCGCTCGGCAGCCGTCGCGCTCCAACGCTTCACATGGCGAAACCCTGGCTCCCGTCGGGGCCGGGCGAGGAGCGCGTTTCCTGCCGCGGGCCGGGAGTCGCCTCACCCGGCCCCGCGCCCCTCGGGTTTGTGAGGGTGCCCC
>WBNO01013107.1:11958-77709 GCA_013400575.1 Peucedramus taeniatus | reverse complement strand
TCAGCAATGACAAAAGATGAGAAGGTTTCTACCCTAAACCACAGCAAAACGGGAGTTATAGTTACTGTTGGTGTCATCATCCTAGTCGGAAGTGGCCTTACAGGATATCTCTTCTACAAAAGAAGAAAGAATTGCTTGCCCACAAATGACAGCTTTGAGAATAATTTGTATTTTAATGGTGATGCAGTTCCTGGAATTAGTGACACAAAGGATCTTGTGACCAACATAGAGCAGAATGAACATGCAACACTGTAATGTAACAAAAGGAAATGTAATGTAATATGTAATATAAAATGTAATGTAATAAAATAAAATGTGCCTTGTTTTATTAAAATTATGCAATTAGAATGAAGCCAAAGGTATTTTCTCATGTGCAATTACTGTACTAGCCTGTTTCTGTGTGTAATGTCATACACTGCAGTTATTTTATTTTATAGCCATTATATAAATTGAAAGATTTCAGGTCTCAGGATTTGATGATAACACTGGTGAATGTGGGTCTTAAGAAAAGTGTTAATGCTGACTAATTATTAAATGGAACAGTAGAAATGGATAAGATAAAGCAAAATCCAAGGGCCACTTGAGGAACACACACAAGATTTGACGTTTCTGCATCTCATTTATTTCAAACCATTGAACTCAAAGCTATTCAGTAAACATCTAATTTTACCATCTTTCAGGTATTCCCATGGGCTTAAGTAGAGGCAAAGTCACTAGAGGATAAGTCTGTATTTGGGCACATTTCCCCTTTGAGCCTCGTGGGGAAAAAGACCTTATTGATATATTTCAGTTCCCACAACTTCATACAACACAGAAAACCAAAAATGTAGTACTTGCAGTTCATATATTCTGAACAGGATTCAATCAGGTAAATTCTGGCGGCAGATCTCTGGATTGGAAAAGTGTGGTATTAGCTACCAGTTTTGGCTGGCCACAAGTGGGTTTGTTGGTGAGAGGTGATGAAGGTCATGGCAAAACTTGTTTCTTATCAGGCAGCAGTTACTGAGGAGAGGGAGGAAGATTGCCTGTACATGTTCTGAAGGTTTCTAGGAGCAGAAGGATTCTGCATAGCTGCTATGGTGATCACATATTGGTACTGCTCTCTAGTTTCTCAGTCAATAGCATAGGTTTGTGGGATGTGTGCTGCAAGTAAAGAACAATTTAGCTTTATCAATATAATAGTTACTACTGATTTTATTTACTTTCTAAAATGGTTAAATCAGCTACTATTTATGGACACCTTATATTCCCCAAGGGGTTTATATTCCTAATTTTTGTAGATCCTGTAAAATGTAAATCACGCATGATTCCTCACTTGCATACAAAGGTTTGCAAGGATTGATTTTGTGGTTTCAGATTTTGCTCTGTGAAATAAAAAATAACTATCTTTGATTTTTAAAATAGGTTTGCATTTTATAGTCTCATGTATACAAGACACTGTAACATGATAAAGTGAAAAAGGAGATGATAGCACTGGGAAGACATTCCAGCAAAAGTTTCAATCAAGTATTATATTAACCATATTTTCCTGAATCTGTCCCAGGATTAAATCTGCTTAAAGACAAAACAGAAATGTGAGTTGAAGGATTTAGTAAAAGTCTTAAATTACATACATATGTAGGTAAGATGGGAAAATTTCTCAGGGAACTCCTTTTCTCAGCTCTGCTCTCTTTCTCCCAGCTATTTTCTTGCTCTGTTCCTGCGGCTGTTTCCGTTTTTATGTGCAGTTGTTTATGCACGTTTTTTCAAGGATCAGTGCCTCTAATGTTTTTTATGTCATCTGATGTGGCTCATGACAGAAGGCTCTTGACTGACTTACTAATGATACTAAGGGTCCAGTTATATGGAGGAGTGGTGCCAGGAAGAAATTTAAGTGAAACAGACAATGAAAGGCCAAGAGAGCCTGACTGGAATCCCAGCCTCACTGTGCTGGCTGTTGAGCAAACAACAAACAGGTGCAGTCTCACCTAAAAGAAGCTCAGTCCTCTTCTGGGCCTTGCACAATCTTAAAATGGTATCTGTACACTGAGTCATTCTTCCAGATAACCTTTATTCCCATGCCTATGAACAAAGGTATGGTTGCAAAGAAGATAAAAATAGAGGGAATGTCTCATTTCTGTTTCTTTGCCATACTTATAAAGTACATCACTAAAACATGTCAAGGAGGAATCCAGCTTCTGGAGCCTGGATAGTTCTGAGCTCACTCATCCATTTATTTTTCCTGAAAACCAGGGTTGTCTCTGAGTTGAAGAGAATTAAAAATGCCATGCTAGTTAATAGCTGGCAGTAGATGTAGGTGCTTCTGAGAAATGCTGAGCCAGTTCTGCTCTCCTGTCCAAACAGGTACAGGAAAAATAGAGAAGCTTCCAAATAAGAAGCCCTGCTCTGAAGATGGAGCTGCTTAGCCTGCTCATTTTAGAAAGATTGTAAGTTAAAAAGACTTGAAATATTTTCAAAAGAGGGGGAAATTTAAGCTGCATGGCTTACAGTGCCTTCTATTTCAAGACAATGGAATTGAAGCAAATTTCCCATTAAAAAGATTAATATAGTAAGAGTAGCTTTTACAGCACAGGAAATCATTACAGTTCCATCTCATAAGCAGAAGATGAGCACTGATATTTTATACACAAACTCTAACCGAAGTGTTTGACTAGAGGGTAGGGAAACAAACTCCAACACTTTAAACAATATCTAATTAAGATCAAATGGAAAGCTTTTACCTAGGAACAGAGATAGGTAAAATATGCTTCTCTATTTGACTGGAAAAAAGAAATGTGTCTTGCTGGAAATGAGTCATTTTCATATGGACACATTCTAATTTTATATTTTACATAATCTGATCCTTCACCAAATCTTTGAACCATTTTCTACTACTGACTGCTATTCATATTGGTGTTGGTCAGGCGCCTTAGAATCAAACTGTTGCTCTTATGATCTCTTACTTTGTCTCCCAAGTAGATGACACTACTTAGGGGAGGTCTTAGGCTGTGGGGTGCATACATATATATATATATATATATATATTCACAGAGGAATTGGGTTCTTGCTTTTCTGAAATAGACTTGCTGTAAAAACGAGGAAAATAATTCCTTGAAAAACAAGATGATGAATAGTATGAACAATGGAATATGAATAGAAAAGCAAATAAATGTTTTAATTGATCCCTAATAGTTTATATCTATAATCCTCTGATGCTGCCAAGATTTCTTGTATTTGATCAGGTGGTTTAAAAAAATGAAAGAAAAAAAATCATTCATTATGTAGCATGGAAATAGAAAAATAGAAAGGTTGTTCCTTTTTTTTTAGGCTAGAATGTTCTTACTGAGGTTTAGAGTATGGTTTTTTTGAAAGAAATGAATGTTTATAGCTTGAAAACTGTGATTGTCCTGTGTGTGGGGATTCTGGATTGACATATCAAGTTACAGCAGGCTGAATGATCACAAAATTACTTTTATATTTTAATATGAGTCTCTTTTTGAAAATTAATATAGGAAAGCATCCAGTTGAATCCAGGTGGCCTCACCCACCCACTTCTGTTGGCACCTGAGAAATGACTTGATGGCAATATTCAGTAGTAAGGTTTTGTCTCTCCACATTGCTATGTTTCTTGATACACTTGTATTTAATTTTCATTTCCCCTTTTCTCTGAAAAACTTTGGACTTTAGAAGAAAGGTGGTGAATCTGCACACTGTGAGTGTAACTTCCTGCCTGAGAGCAGAGATTGCCAAAGGAACAATGCTGACTCAACACAAACCCGAGCAGCTTTTGTTCCTCGCCACTTTTAAAACGTCAGGCTGTGCCTTGCCAAATGGCAGATCCTGGAGCACATCTTCACAGTCCTCTGGTTTTCTTTCCCGCTTTGTGGGCTATGATGCAATCTGCTCAAACACACAAACACTGAGGTAAAGCTGACTTTAGTATGTTCTACTCTTTTTCAGCATCTCTCAACAGGTTATCAATACCAGTCCCTCACCAACCACTGATCTTTGGTCAGAACAGAGCCAATTTCTTTTTCTCTGTTGTAATTGTCCTTATTATGCCCTGGTAGATTTGGATATTCTGAGATGTTTTATACATCAGAATCACAAGACACGTTTGTCTTGCTCCTGAACAAGGAAGGAAGGAAAGTTGAAAAATTGAGGTTGCATGTTCAAGCGCTCTGGTGTTGGGGAGTACCAGAATGCTTGACTGCAGACTCAGTGCAGCCATTCTTACACATGGATCATAACTTACTGAGTAATTGGATTCTGCTGCTTTGTGGAGCAGCCCTCATTTCTTCCACTTTCCTCAGGTCTCAGTATCCTTTTTCAGGCTCCCTTCTTTGCATGGCTTTGCTCTAGCTGTGTCTACTGGCCTTGAAGTCCCACTGTTCTCCCTCACTGTTGTGGCTTTGTTCTACTCTAATTCCCTGCATACATTTTTAGACCCTGTGGGTCGTTCACCTACATCTGAGTCAGAGCAAGAGAAGCAAAATCCCACACCTTCATGTGGGTGTCGAGGGTTTTCACTACCTGCAACAGCAGCAGTTTGCTGCAGATGCAATATTGGGGAAGGTATGCCACACCAGCCTCTCCTGGAGGTATGGAAATGAAATTTTTCAAAGTCCATGTGCAAAAACTGATGTGAAGTTTCCACCAGAGTCCCTTTTCTTGTCTGTACACTTTAAACTATCATTGAGAAAGCTTTATCAAAGTAAACATGAAAATTTTGTCAGAAAGCATGTAAGATGTTACACTTTATGGGGTGCAAACTTTCACAGACTAGTGGGATGAAAAATTAGGCAGTATTCCTCATCAGTTTAGTTTTCCTCACTAGCAATAATTGAAAATCCAGTATTTTTCAGTTACAGGTTCTTTTCTTCCTAGAACTGTGTGCTTTCTTTCCCAATTTTTTTCAGCTGTTGCTGTCAGTTGGGTAATTATTCCTGCATATAGTCAAGAATGGAGCAAAAGAATAGGTGTCTCCTGAAGAACACAGATATGACTTTCCACAGCTTTTTTTTTTTCTTTTCTGTGGAATTTCAGGCATGGAAAATTCTGTTTCTCTCTGACTCCAAGGTCATAGGTACTTGATTTGTGTGGTGTCCCAGCAGATTTTTCACAATACTGCAGTATACTCTGGCTTTTTTCATCATGTATTGATACAGAAAAATCTTTCTCTTCTTTTTTTACTTTTATTTATTTCTGCAAATGAGACAGCAATCTCACCTTTTGGTAAAAATAATGATTCTAAGTTATAAGGTATGTCTTACACTAAAATCTTACCTGTTAGATCTTATATTTCCATGGCAAACTTTAATGCAGTAGAAAAACTAGCTTAGGAAGCAAAGTTTACTCATTAATGTATTATTTCAAAATTACTCATGTGACATGACACAGTTCCTTATTTGAAGCTCAGAACTTCCCTGTATCTGTTGGGTCTTAAAAAGGGTTTGTTAATCCACTTCAGTGCAGTGGGGTTTTCTTGCAAGGCACTGATTTGGTCTTTAGGATCAATACGAGGTGAAGGGAAGAAAGGAGTGAAATATTTGCCATGTCCCTCTACTTGCCCCTGATTTTTCTTCTCTCCGTTAGTACATCTCTTCAAATGTCTGGTAAGTCTTTGTCCTCTGCTTAGTGTGGAGGTTTTCAAGTTCTTTGACATGTGTTCTAGCTATCTCCCTTAGTGGGCAGTGAATTTAGATCTAGTCACAGCATATAATTTGAAAATGTTTTGTTCAACTCTGAAGTTTGGTGTTATCTGCATAGGCATTCCCTTTCCTTAACCCAGGTTTCAATGTGGTATATGAGTGGAAGGAATATGCCAACAGATGTGGACAGAACCTTGGCAGTGCTGATTCTTGAGAAAGCTGAAGGCAGATAAAAGCTGATTGCACTTTACTCCGTCGGAGGCTAGAAGAGTTCAGTACAGAGCAGTGAACTCTCAGCATGCACAAAACTACTGACTGATGTGTGCTTTGAGCTTCTTGGCAGCTCATATAGACCATGGCACCCTGACCAGTGCATATTGAAAACTCGTTTCCAAGCTGAGTGCTTGAGGAAGGACCTTAAAATCCACCCTGTCCATTAGATTTCACACCCTCCTACTGCTGAGAGGAAAAAGAAATGACACTCTGTCTTTTCCATGGCAAGTTCCCAGCTAGAGAACTCTGGAAGTGCAATACTACTGCTTGAATGGCAGCAATGAACCAATGCACCAATGATCTAACCCACCACAGGCAATTTCTTCTGTGCATGCTTTTGGGTGAGACCAAGCCAGCTCTAACCCATCCTCTGCTAACCTTCCCAAGAACCACTGCAGCCAGAGAGCTCTGTCAGGGAAAATATTATCTGGCTTGTTCTTGTCTATAGCCTTTCAGAGCAACAATACCCAGGCTGCTCAACCACTCCCTGTCAGCTTTGGGATGGGAGGGTAATGAAGGCCCAGTTAATTATTCTGGCCCTGGCAAGAAACCTTGGGTACAAGCTGATGGCACTGCTGAGTGAGCTGGATGATGTTGCCTGCCACCTAGAAGGGAGCAGAGGGATGCAAGTTGAGATGCAAAATGAGTGAAGATTTGGAGGAGGCTTTTTGTTGAAGCTGATCTTAAGAAACAAAACCCTGATGTTTAGTGTCTCACATTTCTATTTACAAATTTAGTTGTTAACAGCACTTAGGATATTGGCTTAGTTTAACTGTGCTTGGAACTGATGATGCTGCAAGTTCTGGCTTCCCTCCTGAGAAACTTACAAATAAAACTCTGTGAAGAAATGAATTTTTGCACAGCTGCTAAAAATTTCCAAGATAATTAATTAAAAAAAAAAAAAAGACACCACTTTCTTGGTGAGCTGAAAACCACAATATTGTCCTTGGCCAAATATAAAAATTTATTATTTTGAGTATGTAAATGATTTTTAATAGCTCTAAAGCAAAAAAGTCCTTTTACTTGCAGAATTAAAGCCCATTTAAATATGATTTTGTGAAACTTTGAAGAAATTATGAAATGCAATGTAATGAAGGTAATTTTTGATGTGCTTTTTGAGACCACTGTGGTTTCTGGAGGGATATGAAGAAGAGCAACTTCTCTTGAAAGAGCTGTATTTTCAGCTTTGGTGTTTTTCATTTTAAGAATATTTTCATAAATATCCTTCATACCAATGATTAACCTCCCTTGATTTCTCTCTCTATGAACTACATATACTATTTTGGTTTTTTTTTATTTGGTTTGGTCTTGTTGGCTGATTGGTTTTTTCGGTTTTGCTTTGGTTTTGGTGTTTGTTTTTTTTTTTTTTTGGTAGCAGACTGTCATATAGCAACTAATTGACTTTATCTCCTAAGAAGTCTCTCCTCAAATGTTTGCATTATAATTTTATTTTACAGGTAGGGGAATATTTTCAATTTATAATGAAGATAACAAGCTCTGTGCCCAAGCTCAGAACTCTAGCTCAGTCATAACCACCACTTGTGATGAGCATGATGAGTTTCAGAAGTTCAGGTGGGTCTCTCCCACACAGCTGCTGAGCATGGCACTCAAGCTGTGCCTGGGAGTACTCGCCAAGGACGATGAGGCGGCCGTCACCTTGGAATCCTGCAACAGGACAAATGAACTCCAGTGGTGGGAATGTAGAAATGAGACACTTGCAACCCATGGCAAGGATTTATTTCTCAACTATGGCAAGGGGAAGGGAAAGAAAGTGAGGCTGTCCAAAGTATCCAGCAAAGGGAGCAGGTGGAAAATCCATGGAAGTGGAGACAGCGTGTGCTCTGAGCACTATGAGGGTGAGTACTGAAATTCCATCTCTATTTCTTGGTAGCTTGACTGCCTCTACCCACAAAATATTCCACTGCCTGCTTGACAGGCAGCAACCTTTTTCTTAGAGTGACATCAGCAGAGGAGCTAATTATAAATAGGATGTAGAAATGAAAGGGGAATATATCTGTATACTTTTCAGTAAATATAGCTGTATACATTTCTGCATAACTTGTAAAGTTCAATTCTTTCAAATGATAGAATAAAATTACAAAGGCAAATGATGTAAACATAAGGAAGAATGGGAATTCTGTTTGTACAACAACAGCAAAAGGAAATTTATTACTGTTTTAAAATATATCTGATCAATTTGTAGAAGAGATGACTGTGCAATATTTAGTTTTTATTATTGCTTTTTTTTTTTTTTTTGGTTTGACCACTGATAATCTCTAAGAAGTGAATTTTTAGTTTAGATAGATGGAATCCATCATTAACATTTACCTAGTGTTTCCTAGGCCTAGTAAAAACAAAAAGTAGGAAAAAAAACAAAAGGAAAAATGTTGCATAATGGTTTAGGATGCAATGTTTTATCCTCCTGGAAAAAGACCCCTAGAGAGTAAGATCTCCTTTTCCTACAATTTTATAGCTCTTGGGCTATGTAGAGGGGGCATTCAGGATCAAGTAATCAATCTCCTTTCCATCATGGCACTGGTATGTTGGGAATTTAAATAACAATAGAATAATTTTTTCTTGTACACTACAGCTGTTGTATAGGAATGAAGTTTGTCATAATTTTGTACAGACAGCAGCAAATTAGACTGGAGAGTGATGGAAGGGTCACTTCCTAGCAGAATCCTTGCAAATTTAAGATGTAACCTCCTCTCATGAGGACTAATAAAAATGTTGTGATACCTCCTTTCCAAGTTTTTTCAACAATGCAGGGAAAAAAAAAGAGAATGAGTACATTATCTAAGGACAGAAGTATGGATGCCATGGGAGAAGATGAGTCACAGGGACCTCTGAAACAATAGTCCAGAAAGCAATGGCATGACAAAGTTAAACAGAAATTAGTTTGAGGCCCAATTAAGTGTTTGAGAGTCTTAGTTCTGAGTATTTTGCCATAGTAGTACCTGATTGGCACAACACCCTTTTAGATGTTCGGGGTAACAAAGCACTGGTGTGTTGAGCCCTGAGTGACAGCTTTGTCCACAGAAAACTGGCTATGAGTATCACTGTGGAGACCATCTGATGCCAGCTGACTGTTGAGTATTGATCTCTGCTTTTCTCCATAGATATCTATACACTGGGAGGAAATGCCTTTGGTGCACCCTGTGTGTTCCCTTTCAAGCACCAGGGGAAATGGTATGCTGGATGCATCCCTCGGAGGGATGGTACAGACTCTCTCTGGTGTGCAACTTCTTCAGATTTTGATAAAGACCAGTTGTTTGGAAACTGCCCACTAAAAGGTAATTTATTTATAAAAATTTCAGGAAAGCTGTTAAGCAAAAGTGTCATCCACTGTCATGATCAAGACATTCCTGGGATGTGGCAGTAGCATTGGACAGTGAGCTGAATTCTGGCTTGCCTAGTTTACTGGTGAGCTGTGCAACAAGGACATGAGGCACCTGCTCTGCACTCCCACTCTCCTACAGTGTCCCCAAGACTGGTACTTACAGGGAGTATTCTGAGGGTGGTGACTGGGACTGATGGATAAAGGAAGAGGAAACCCCTAGGACTGGGTTTCAGTACACAAGGAAGTGCAGTTGATGAGGAAGGGGAGATTTATCAGGAGACTGTGGTGTAGGATGGAGGAGAGAACAGGAGGGCTTTAGTGAAGGGGAAGGGTGCAGGACACAGGCAGCGACCTTCACCTGCCTTCAGTGCTTCCATACATAAATTCCCTGCCCCTTCAACCCCACTTCACATGTGATTGTGTGTAAATGGTGATTTCTGTTATATTGGGTGGTCCGGAAGAGCATAAGAGGGATGTCAAGATAAGAAATGGGTGTGGAGACTAAAACTTCTATCTGGTGAAGGGAGAAATATTTGTAGAGGTAGAATTTATCAGTGAGTGGGTTAATGTGGAGTGAAATGTGAGGGAAGTAGATGAGTTACATAAATAAAAAGGAACAGGGTCAATGTAGAAAAATTAGGTTTGTAAGGATAAATGATTCTTATGTGATTGAAATATTTTTAATACTGAATGGACAAAGTATATTTATGTGAGGCAAAAGGTATGCAAAAATTATCAAATCACACAGTTATACAGTTTTAGTCTGTAGCAAAGATTTTATTTTCTGGGTTAGTAAACATGATTATCTTGTATAATTGTTGTTATCATATTTTATAGACACCACCCACAATAACTTTTGGAAAACAAATCCTGTGACAGAAACACGCTACCAGATAAACTCAGAGTCACTTTTGACATGGCACCAAGCAAGAAAAAGCTGCCAGCAGCAGGATGCAGAATTATTAAGTATCACAGACCTTCGCGAAGAAATGTATTTATTAGGTAAAGTAAAAATACCCTAAAATAAAAAAAAATGCACTGTTTAAATGTAAGACAGATCCAAGGCTTTAACATGGATACTTATGTTTATCTCATAAAAATAGGTCTCAGTGACGTTCTTAAAAAGGTTGTCCCTTTCTTGCAAAACCCTATATTCAAGCAATGGAAACAATCTAACTTATACTAGAAAAACATATCCCTCATGCTTTAAAATATTATTTCCAGTTATATTGAATAACTTAAAGAAATCAGAGGCATTCAAGAACCTGACTGTTTTGGCCATTTAGGGCTCACTAGTGACCTGGGCATCAATACAAAACTCTGGATTGGTCTCTACGATGCACTTGATAGTGGCTGGAAGTGGACTGGAGGAAATCCTTTCAGATACCTCAACTGGGCTCCAGGTAAGGGCACTTTTCTTAAATGATGATCAACATCTGGGCCAAAATTTCCTCCCCTTCTCTCCCCTCCTCTCCCCTCCACAGTGATGCTCCCTTGCCACACTTCTTGGGATTTATCACTCTAAAGAATAATACCCCAGTGGCTTTGCAGCTGCAAAGGTCTTGCACGTTTCCTCCTGTGAAGAGGTGAAAAGTTTCACTGTTAACAGGATTCTGTTGCTCTTTTTTAAAGGAAATCCCTCTATGGAATCTGGAAAACTATGTGGGACCTTCCAAGGTAGGAATGGCAAATGGGAAAACCAGTTGTGTGATCGGAAACTGGGATACATCTGCCAAAAGAGAAACACCTCCTTGGATTCTTCCACCGTTGCCTCAGGTATGCTGGTCAAAAGCTAAGGCTAATTTTAAAGTCAGTGAGGAATATTGTGAGGATGTCATATCTGAAAAGGCAACATATTGTCAAAACAAAAGGCTTACACTTGTCGACTTGGGTCAAATACTGAGAAGACTTTAATTTTCTGGCTCATTTTAAAGATGTATTTCATCTCATTTCATTTCTCATATTAAAGATGTTTTTCATAATTTGGAAAAGAGCCCAGGGTACTGAAGAAGGCAGGATTAGGTGTTTAGACACGTTATCCAGACCATGAAATACTGATAAATATCTTCTGCTCTGATATATACTCTAAACCTATGTCCTGCTAAAAGATGTGAACCAGAGTTCATGCTCCCCTGCTCTCTGTGACCCTTTTTGTTCTATTCTGAAAGGAAAAAAATCAGACTATGCATCTGGAACCCTGTTGAGTTCCCTTTTTACTTGAGGCAGACTAGGTCTTAGCTACATGAAGAAATAGGTGTGCAGTTGCTTAACTGGGAATTCCCAGCATGCAACTGACTTCACAGTAGCTCCCTTCCTAATATATATGAGTATATGAGATTATACAGCTCAGGGGAACATGCATATCCTGTACTTTCTGGCTGTATCCAGGCAGCTCACTTGGAAAGGTGAGACCCTGCTAACCTTCAAACCATGTCTGGACATTGCTTAGGGGAATGCATTTTGCCCAGGTCCAAACCATGTCCAGGGAGTATCAGACAAAGCAGTTGTCCACACACCAATTCTGGGCACACATCCTCCACACATCCTCCCCTCTTCAGTTTGCTCTGTAGGTGCAGGGCATGGGAACTTTCTAAGCAATGGAAGGTGGGCTGGTCATACTGAATTCATACCAAGAAATCAGTGTTGAACAAAGTGTGTGGCATTTCTGTGCAGCTGGAATGTCTGGTATAACATTTCTGGTATAATAGGGTTGTGTCTGGACTCTCTGATATATGACTGGGTTGTGTGGGAGCTCCAACCAGCTCCTGATCACCTTGTATTTTGAGAGAAAAAAATATAAAAGTATATAAAATTATAATAAGCTACAAAATTAACAAGATAGAGTCCCTGAGTAGGAAAAGAGGCCCTTTTCTGTAGAACTTTGCTGTACCCAGAGAGAGCCTCACTGAGAGGGATTTAGTGTGGAGTGGTGCCCTTTACATTTGCATGCCAAATTACTCAGTATTTACTTAATCCTGTAAAACAGTTTTTTGGGAGCTCCAAGCACAAATAGGAGGGAAAAATTTGTTTTTTAATCTTTGTACCTTCAGACTTTGGCTCCTCTCCTCTTTCAGTATGTGCTTCAGTATTTCAAATTCATATTGGTGCAGGTAATTTTCTTTTTGATGTCTGGAACTGACTAGAACTTCTCATTAATATGACAATTTTTTTTAGGTGATTCAAAGCATTTTAAATGCCCCAGGGAGTGGGTGCCCTATGCAGGTCATTGCTACAGAATATATAGAACACCAAAAATATGGAAAGAAGCCCAGTCTTCCTGTAGAAAAGAAGATGGAGAGCTGGCAAGCATTCATAATATTGAAGAGTACAGTTTTACAGTGTCACAGCTCGGGTACAGTGAGTATTCCTGAAGATCATTTTTTTTTGTTTTTTATTTAATCTGGGATTATGCTGTTGCTATTATTAATTTAATCATTGTAAGCATGGTCTTATTTTTTTTTCAAGTTCTTCAGTCAAAAGTGGGTGTGAGATGTAATTATTCCATTATGAGATGTACCCATACCTACAATTAATTTTTTGTTCCCAGAGCCAGATGATGAGCTCTGGATTGGCCTAAATGACTTCAGGATTCAAATGTACTTTGAATGGAGTGATGGCACACCTGTGACTTATACCAAATGGCACCATGGAGAGCCAACCCACACTTGGAATAAGGCAGACTGCGTCCTTATGAAGGGACAGGTAAAAATCCCTTCCCCACTCTCATACTTTCTGCTGTCCTTTTGCCTCCTAAAATAAAAACATTCATGACAAAAAATAATAATAATAAAAAAAAAAGAATGCTGGTTTAAAAAATACTAAAAGTATTTATGAAATTGGTTTAATTTAGGATATCTTAGTGTGGATGGATGCCAGATCTAGGAAGCTGTGTGATGCATCAGAAGCAGTGCACTGCATGGAGACTTGGTCTTCTCTGAGACAATTCCCATCTGAAATTGGGAATTGTGGTTGAAACCACTCATCATCCAATGTAACTCAAATGATCATAGATGAATAGATTCTTGGAGCATGGGCTTTCTCTTTTTTTTCTAAAACTACTAAAATATATGCATTTTAGAGATACTTTGGAGGCACAAACACACATTTTATTTTGTTTTCTACTTATTATAAAAAAAAGTGTTATGTCGTGGGAAGAGACTTACACAAGATATTTTTTCATACTTTATGTTTGGTTTATCTAGCATTTCCTTGGCATAGTCATTTGGTTATATGAACATAATAGATCCTGTGCTGGTGAGAATAGAGAGGAACCTAATGTTTCTTTCCTGCTCTCATCAGAATCTCATCTGAATCTTTAATAGACACATTCTCTCACCTCTGAGGAAATGTGGAAATATACTTTACTGTATATATTTGGGAGTTTAGGAGAAAAAACCAAGGCAAGGAAGAGAGCTGAAATAGTCTCAGCCATAGGAAGACAGAAGGGTTCTTTCTGAGGATGGATATTCTTGACGGACCTGAATTGTGTCTAGCTTTGACTTCTCTTTGTGGTTTCTTCTTACAATACTTAGGATGGATCCTGGGCTGACAGTGCTTGTGAAATTAAATTTGGCTACATTTGTAAAAGGAAACCTTTAGCTGAAGAACCAGGGGAAGCTGAAGTTACTTACCCAGGCTGCCAGAAAGTAAGTGTAAAACAAAAGCAGCAGAAGGTGATTGTGCATTACTTTGACTACCATGGTAATAGCTATGACAGAAGTAAATTATTTTGACTGTTCTTGGTGGAGCCTAGAAAACTGTTAATTTCATATGCAGTCATACTTCTTAGACTGATGGGGAAACTTTTGCTTTATTTAGCTGAAATGTAGATTGACTTTGTTTTATTCCCTTACAAGTGTATTTCACTCAGCTCTCTCCTATTGCAGAACTGATCCCTGCACCCATAAAAGCTTCTCTCTGCAGAGCAATGTTTTCAGGGTGCAACACACGTGTCAAGGGTTGCACACATCCTCAGCTCTTTCAGTCTGCCAC
The DNA here is from genome assembly GCA_013400575.1 of Peucedramus taeniatus. Taxonomy (NCBI): domain Eukaryota; kingdom Metazoa; phylum Chordata; class Aves; order Passeriformes; family Fringillidae; genus Peucedramus; species Peucedramus taeniatus. The sequence goes on along the minus strand of WBNO01013107.1, from coordinate 63,474 downwards.
AGGAATCAGGAATATTTCAGCTGACTGTTTTGCAGGTTGTAAATTCCTGCAACAGCTACTCATGCAATGAGAAGGCAGAGCAGGCTTTACACAGGGAGCTGCACAGTGGCTGTGGCTGCCAGCCCCAGGGCATAACCACAGCTCACTGTTTGCAAAGACCCCTGGTGTGTCCTGTATCAAGGGACAAGGCACGGAGTTGTGGTCACAAAAGCTGTGTTTGATTATCCCCTTGGTTCCTTTCATGGCCTTTGGGATCAGTTTTGATTTGGGGTGTGGTACTAGTGTGGCTTTTGGAAGTGCACAAAGCTGTGCAATCTGACAGCCTCTGCACATGTCTGCTTCTACACTGACAGGGCTGGATGAAGCACGGCTTTTATTGTTACTCCTTGGTGCAGTTGCCAACAACATTTTCAGATGCAAAAAAAGTTTGTGAAGAAAACAAAGGTTACCTGGCTACTGTAAGAGACAGGTATGGAAACATAATTCTTGTCCTCTAATGTGTGTAACCGGGCTGGAAGAGTTAAACACAAATTTCTTCTTATTTAGCAGTTTCATGTCTGTTTAGTGTAACACTACTCTTTCCCAGGAAAATTTAAGGCAGAGCTGATGAAGTATTGCATAATACATCAGGGGCTTTTAGGTCATCAATACAAACATTCAGGCAGTTGTTACTACACACTTATACTGTTGTTGCTGCTGGGAAATAAAAAATTGGATCACCTGCAAAACAACCTGAGATTGACAGATTGTTTTAAAACTTTTTAAACTAAAAAGTAACAGATAAACACGGAACTATTTATTTCTCTTGGATTCAACTTTCCAGCCTTTTTTTTTTCCTTTCTTTGCAACAGCCAGATCTGGAAGAATTTTAGAACAAAAGTAGATTTTTTTCCCCCACAGTAACAAGATTTAAAGATGAAGAACTTATCATAAAGCTCAGTAAAACACTGTAGCTCTTATTTATACAGAATGAGAAGTATATGCACATTACCTTAAGTATTGTTTGGCTTGTGTTCATTGCACAGTATAAAAGGTGAATAGAATCATCCTAAATTCTAGATATAAGTTACATTAGCAAAACATGAGGGAAAATTATTTTGTATGATAATTAGAACTATAGAAGTAAGATAGTTATCCTTGCTTCATTTCATATATATTGACAAATCGCCTTAAATTTACCAGATTTGCTACCATGAACTGTTTGAAGAAATGACAAATTGTGATAAAATGTGATACAACAGTTTGGTGCTTACTCTTCACAGATATGAGCAAGCTTTTCTGACCTCCATAACTGGATTCAAACCAGAAAAATACTTCTGGATTGGTCTTTCAGACGTGGAAGAACAGGGGACATTCAGGTGGGCTAGTGGGGATCCCGTCACCTTCACTCACTGGAATGTGGGAATGCCCGGTAAGTGTCATGGGGCCATTGAGTTCCTGCCCTGGAGAGTGACAAAGTGAGGGTTTGAAGACTAAAAAGTGGTTTAGAAACTCTTCTGGCATAAAGTGGCAGAAAGGGTAATGCTGCTTTCTATTTGTGCTAGAGGGATAGATCAGGGATTGTGGCAACTCCTCTAGAAGATCACTTGGGATTGCTCATGTCTGTTGGTATCACTAGGTTTTTGTTGTTTGATGGGTATTTTTAAGTAACTCCTAGCATAATGTGAAAGGAACTTAAATTAAAAAAATCTTTTAATGGTTCAATAGAAATACATATGAGCTATTGTGAGCTACTGGTATCCAAACACAGTGGAAACAGGTTACTCTTAAATAAGCAGCAGATATTTTGAGAAGATGTAGTCATCAATAAGATTTAACAACTTTATGTTTTATGAAGGAGAGGAGTCAGGCTGCGTGGCCATGGCAACAGGACGTTCAGCTGGATTATGGGATATTTTGAACTGTGAAGAGACAAACACGTTTCTCTGCAAGCAGCTGGTGGAGGGAGTCACCCCCCCTCCTCCTCCTCCAACAACATCCCCTCTCCTGCTTTGCCCAGAGGGATGGCTGTCTGTTTCTCAGAGCAGCTTCTGCTTCAAAGTAGGTGTTTCATTTCTGAATGCAAATGTTTGCCATTTAAATAAGAATATATTTTGTTCATGCGTGGAAGATGGGTTTTACCCTGCCTATTTGACAGACAGCCTGTGGTAACATATCTCCAGCCATCCCCAAATGGTATGCCTGAGAAATGTTGGAAAAAGATGTATGTGTATGAATTGAAGTTTGGAGCCACAGGAACTCTGAGATGATAGGAAAAGCAACAATCAAAAAGTTGATAGACAACCACAGGTTGAATGATTGAACAATTAAATAGTCGGTAATAGAATGAGACCAGAAAATCAGAAGAAAGATTGAAGCCCATATTTGTGTTTTTAAGTATCTTTAATATGCAATGCAGTATTTAATTGCCCACTTTCTATAGATTTTTCAGGGAGGAAGGGAAAAAATGCAAACATGGTTTGAAGCAAGAGATTTTTGCAGAACTATTGGAGGAGATCTTGCATGTATCCACAGTGAAGAAGAACAAAACCTGATAGCTAGACTGTAAGTATCTGCAAAGCCCATCATTTAAATAGAAGAAGAATTTTTTTTAATTGCCTGTCTGAAAGACATAAAGGATTTCTGGTGATCAATTTCTACTTTACAAAGATGGTGTAAAAAGTGGCAGAAAAATGGGTAAAAATAGATGAGCAAAAGTTTTTTTTGACACACCTTTGGGAAGGTGGTGCCATGCACTAAAGTTGCCTGAACATAAACAAAATTGAGAGAAGTATCATCAAAATTTGTTTTAACTGAAATTAATTCAAGGAGATAAACCAGATCTTTTTACCTCATTTGTAGCTGATCAGTAGATCAAATACTCTTGATTAAAAGAATATTTTGTGCTGGTTTCCTGCCTTAAGTAAGGGGGAAAATTGGAAGACTAAGAAAAGCCTGACCTATTGATGTGCTTGTATAAATATTTAAATCAAGTCCATGAGTGCAGGAAGGTCTGAATTTGAATGCCTAAGCTACTTAGTGGAACCAAGACCTTTAAATATATTTTAATTTAACTCAGTTTTTGTGGACTTATGACATTTGTGATTTTTCCCATAAAGTTCTGTGTTTCACTGCTTCCTGGCATGTGTACTGCCAGGCTGTTTTTCCCCACATGACAATTGAATGATTATTTTATATGATTGTCTCAAATTATACTTGAAGTATCAAGTGTGCTGACAATAATGTAATGTTATACATTCCCCTTCTCTGTTTCATGCTGTGTCTGATTCTCTCTATTTGTAATCATTCAGAGACAGAGGTTATATTCACTATTCTTACTGGATGGGTTTAAGTGCCTTGGACTCTGATAATGGATTTACATGGAGTGATGGCTCACCAGTGAGTAAATAATTTGTTATTCCAGCTTTTTGACTCTTTTTTTTATGTCTGTCTTAGCAGACAGCTCTCATAACTCCTATATAAAATGCAAGTAACCTTAAGTCTTTAGTACCTGATTAGTCTTAAATCTTCTGATAGTTCATAGTTATAGATAAAAATACAGCATTTACAGTAATAAAAGGTGGTGGAGTCTAGCTCCTGATTTGAGCAAGTCTAATTGTGCTAATCTCTCTATTCCCATTTTCCATTTGCTGCAATAAATAATTTTGTACATGTATACCAGCTTGGCTTTGCTGCCCTCATGGTCTTAAGTAGAACAAGATCTATCAGGCCCAAGGCCATATGGCAGCAGCAATGGATTGTCTTGGGTTGGAACATCTGAGCAGGATAAACAACCCAGAAATCAGAGAACATATTTCTTTTTAGAGCTTGACAGGAGAACATCAACTCTCCTGGTAACAAATGGGGCAAGAACTTCCTGGTTTACTAACATGACTTATAAACACACAGATGAATTGTTATTCTATTCAAGTGTCATGAACTTCTCCTTAAAAGGTCTGGCATTAAAGAACAAGATGAACCATGAAATCAAATGAAGAACATTCTTCTTTAACAGAACGATTGTTTCCTTTTAAAAGGAAAATAGTAGCAAAGTTGTGTTTCCACTACAGGTAAATTTTGAAAAATGGTCGCATGGAGAACCAAACAATTATGATGGGAATGAAAAATGTGGCGTATTTACAGGCTATCTCAATATGAACTGGAATGATTTATTTTGTGAACACATGCTGGACTTTGTTTGCCAGATTAAAAAAGGTAAGATAACTTTCTCTCTAGTGACTTTTAGAGGTAGATGAGAACATCCTTCCCAGGTCAGATCACACCATCTGCATGTGTTAGAGACAGCTGTGCCATCAATTACAATAAAACAGTTTATAAGTATAATTTCAGTAAAATCAGTTGAAAGATATTAATTAATCCATGAAATACACAGGCAGGTTTGGAAAGTATATGCAGTATGTTAGGGAAGAGAAACACAACAGCCTAAAGTTGGGCAGTTTCTGTAAGCTTAACTTATGATGAGCTCTAACATGCTGTTTGCTGAATGTAGCCCATTTTTTTTCAGATACTATGGGAAATTCTGTGACAAAAATAAGCATATACTGAGTAACCCTTAAGATTGTTACTTGTAATTAAAATGTTAACTACTGCGTAAATATAATTGAGAGAGAGTTGAGAAATATACTCAAATATTTATTTTGATTTATATTTCAGGAACCTCACTGAAACCAGAACCTAATTCCACATTCAGTAAGTCTTGTGCTTCCAATGAAAAAAAAAACCTAATTAACATGTAATGAAGTTAATTTCTATTACAAGGCAATTAATGTTTTCATTTGCAGATTATGAATATGTTGTTGGTGAAGATGACTGGATAATATACAGACACAAGGAATACTACTTCAGCAAAGAACTGATGTCTATGGAAAGAGCCAGAGGGTTTTGCAAGAAGAATGGTGGTGACCTTGTTGTCATTGAGAGTGAAACTGAAAAAAATTTTCTTTGGAAATATGTAAGAAACATGTTTGCTTGAAAAATGCACCATTTTCTGTGAACTGAGGCACATTTCTTTCAGTTAGTTTGTGAAATATTAGAAAGTGGTCCCCATCATAAAAAAAAAAAAAAAATCCAACTTTCATCCTTTAATTGGCTTATCTACTTAGAAGCTTTATTATAAGAGTTATTTTAATAACTTGCTATATGTAAACAAATTCTCAGCTTCATTTCAGGAATGCTCTCAGAGTGCAACTTTCAAAGAGTTTGCTCTGTTTAGCTGTAAGTTTTAATTACTAATTATGTTTTTTTCCAACTCATTCTTTTCTCAGAATTCAATAAAAGCTCTTTGTCAAAGTAGATCTCATATTTGCAGCAAAAGGTTTAAGTTAGAATATTTTCTTATAGGAAAAGAATAGCCTGGTGATTGATGATATAGTGTTTTGGAAATAGTTTCCTACTATTAAAATTGAATCTTATTGTGTTCTTTCCTCCATATGACTGAAAGCAAAACCCCACCATTTACTGGCAGCCTTTCAGCGAATTCTCACTATGTTTTCCTAAAACTCAAAAATATTGTTATAAGCTTGCTTAAGAAGTTATTCTTGCCTTCTTAACATAGCTTTTTTACTCCATTTCTTTTTCAGATAATTTTCTGCCTTTTTTTTTTTCTAGTTTTATACTGAAAATTGGAGGAAAATGTTGCATTTTGTAGTTTGGGCACATAATTCCAGCAATGCCCTGCACATCACATACTATGCAACTGTGCCACAGAAACTATAGCATTTTTTGAACTTTTTTATTATATTTGAAATTCGTTTTATTACAGCTAAGTAAAATTTTTTGTTTGTTTGTTTCAGATTTTCTATAAAGACTGGGGGAACACCTTCTATATTGGCTTAAGTGTGAGCCTTGACAGAACGTTCCGGTAAGTAAAAACAAATTAATTTTGTCAGACTTATAATGTATTCACATTTGACATGGTTGGCTCTAGGAGATAGTTGAAATTCAATAACTGACACAACCTGTAGATAGGTTTATGTCCTCACATAAGTTTTAAAATGGGATTCTGCTCCTCAGCGAAGCACTTCTCCCATCATATTTCCACCATCTCTTTCTACCTCTTTTGGGTCTTTACTCTGCTTTTTTGTTCTGAGGCTGAAATGTTGGATCATAGTAAGTGAGGAATCATCCTCTTTTCTTTGTTAGATGAAAGAAAAAGTTACTTGGAGGTCTCCAGCCTATTCCAGACAAAATGATCAAAGAAAAAGAGCCCTAGAAACCTGCAGTGAGAGGCATCATAGTGGTTTTTGGAGGTGCAATATCAATACTGGAGAGCCCTTGTCTGGATTTCCAGATGGTTGTGCTCTCAGAGATCAGGGAAGGACAACTTCAGGTGACATGGAGTTGTTACTCTTCTACAAATGTTTTTGGAAACAAAGTGCCCAGGAATTATCTTAAACATCCCCTGGAGCCTTGGATGTGTTGCAGACATGTCTCCTGTGGCATTCTTCTCTCCCACTGTGTCTTTTTCTAGTGCATTATTCTGGGATTCAAAGCTTGGTCAGATGAGTCTCAGCCTTTTCATTTTAGTCTTTCTTCTGTTGTCACAGGTTGCCTTTGTTGGCCATAAACCTCAGAGACTCTGTAGTCTCAGCTCCTGCATATTCTGCTTTCTACATCCCATTCACTGCTCAGATGATCATTGTTTTCCCAGTCCTCCCTTATTCCTCACTAGTTTAATTCTCTTCCCTGTTGGATGAAGATGCCTCTACTTGCTTTGTGTTCTTTCTCCTGGTTTATTATGTACTGGGTTTTCCAATGTGACTCAGGAGGTTTGCAAGCACCTAGGCATCCTGATGAACTCCTAATCTGTAATTTACTTTCAAAAACACGCATGCACTTACTCAGTCTCCAAAATTGGGAAAACATTGGATTGTCCTGGAGGTGTCATTGCCTGAAAATTGTCAGTCTTGTCTGATATATCACTTGATTTCCAGCACACTGAGGCCTTTTCACTTTTTTCTTGGCACGTTTTGAAAATAAATTTGTGAATCACCAAGCAAGGAAATGATTGATGCATAATTGGGAAAAAAATAGTAAATAGGATGTATAACATTAAGGATCTCCTATGCTTAACAAGATGGTTCTAAGTGGTTCCCAGTGTATGATTTAAGACTCTTTCTTACCCAACAAGATCTTATAGTTTTGTTTTTGACCCAGGAAATAGCTAAAATAATCTCAGGTGTCTGTTTCTGTGCTCCAGAGAAATCCAGGTCCAGTCCTAGACTGATGCATTTCCAGCACACAACCAGTGTTCAGAGACCAAGAGAAGTTAGCACCACTAGTAAAGATGATTTGTTCAGACTTGGTCTGAGTCAACACTGTAGGCAGTTGATATGAAAGTATTTTTCACTAATTCCAAGTGGAAGGTCTTGGTTTCCTTTTGACAGAGAAAAACCTGTGTTTGTAAGCTATGATACAGGAAACTCAACACACAAAACTCAAATGTATCCTTTGCAAAGAAATATTAACTAATTCAACTTAGAATTATAATTCCCTCAAACTACTTCTTTCAGGTGGATGGATGGAACATCTGTGAACTATGTTGCCTGGGCTCCAAATGAACCCAATTTTGCAAATAATGATGAAAACTGTGTGGTCATGTATACCCATACAGGTGGGTGCTGTAAGAACCTTCGGTCTGCAGGATGTGCCTTAGGCCTGGGAGGGCTGTGTGGGCAAGGCTGGGTGGGTTATCATACTGAGCAGGCTGATGTTTCATAGTGTTCAAAAAGCAAAGGAAAATAAATTCTAGTCTTTTCTTTTATTTATGTACTTTAAAAAGTTGAACTCTATGTAGCTAAACATTGAATTTTGCTAACACCTGCAATTTTGTAAGAAAATTTCTAAGTGAATTAATCAGGTAAGCATCAGAAAATTGGCAGATAGAGTCAGTATTTTTTGTCCTTTAATCTCTATCCATTTTATGCCCACCTCCTCAGGATATTAGCTATCTGCTTTCATTTCTGCAGTTCCTAAAAACTGAGGGTTTTGCCATGCCTTGAATTATTATTAAGCAATGTTATACAATATTTTGATTAAAATAAAATATTGTTTAATATCCATTATACAGAGACCTGGAAGCAATTGTGTTTATGTTAGCCAAGAACTTAGTCTTTTTTTAGACCAGTAAAACTCTTCTACTTTTAAACATTTCTTGTCTCAAAATCTATAGCTGAGGTGATCTTCCTAGGCTCTCTTAGAGGTGAATGGAAGGATACGGACACTTTTGGGGAGTGAATATTATGTCCTGTTTTGGAAATCTTCTTTCAGATAAGATGAGTCATGATCTTAACTTCTCTGAATTAAAATGACAATATCTCCATTAAACATTAGGTGTGAAAAAAATCTGCTGTGGGTAGCTACCTGTAAATGTCTGCAGCCAATTAAACACATGTCATTTTCTTATTCATTCCTGATCTGTAAAATGGGGATGATGATGCTAATGTTATCATCTTAAATAACACTCCAATAAGCAGAAAAGATACCAGAAAACTCTAAGACTCTGAGAAGTTCAGGTAGGAAGATAACCAGGGCTGAGTGCCTTATATAGACAGAGTGATTCCAGAGACTTTACAGATCTCAGAGATTTAAGCATTTGAATTAAAACTCCCCTTTGTCAATGCAATGGTTTTGCAATATTGAAATATCTCTGTTTCTAGACAAATTATTTATATTCTAAATTGTACTGGAAACGTGAATATTTTGAAGAAACAGATATACAATTACTTATTGTTCGTGGGACAGAGAAATACAAATGCTGTAACCAGTTTTACTTCCTACAATAGATTCTCTTTAGGAAACGATGCTTTTTATCTGTGCCTTAGTTGTGTTTTGTTTTGTTCGAACTCTAATTTGCTTTCAGGTACATGGAATGATATCAACTGTGGCAGTGTTGAGTTATTCATCTGTGAAAGGCTTAACAATACTGTTCGTCCAACTGTTGCTCCCACGTCACCACCACCAAAGGGTGGGTGTATGGAAGACTGGCTCCTCTTTGATAACAAGGTGCAGTATGAAATGTCAATATATTGTATTTTTAAAACAGCAGAATGAAAAAAAATCTTTGAATAAGTTTTTCAATAGTAGCAGGGTTTTAGTTATCACAAATTATGTTCCGTTTGTGTGTGCTTAAAGACCTTAAAATTATAAATCCCGAAACAGAAATCACAGCCTCTGCTGAGACCACAGCAGTTATGAGGGAGATCTTGAGACATATAAGAAGAAAGCTTGATCTTAAAACTCTGCATGAGGGAAGTTGCTCATCTATCTTTGGCAACACAAAACACTAGCAAAAATGAATGCTCTCATTCACTGTGCTGAGCTTATTCAGCACTTACTCATCCCTTGCCTACTATGCAATGGCTCTTAAGCCTCCAAGGGACCTTCCCCTGAGCAAATTTGTCAGTTTTTTTCTATAACCAAACAACTTAAGGATTTTAAATAATCCAGTTATAAGATCTGCTGCATTTATTATGTACAATCAGTCTTAGCCTTCTCAAAAGACAAAACTTCAGGATAAGAGACTGTATGTAAGAAAAATCCATAGATTTTCATCAATGAAGCTATAAAGGGCATAAAGCAACAGTGTACACTACAATACTAGTAATTAGAATACACCTAGTAATGAAGATAATTCTCAATAACATTGTTTTGTTTAGCTCTGTCTGTTTTCCCTTTGGTTGCGCAAAAATATTTCAGTTTGATAGAAATCCTTTGTTTGAGATCCACTGGCTGGTGTCTTCCTTTTCCTTCTCTCTCTCAGTCCTGAGGAAAAGTTACAAATTCAGTGTCTTCCACTTCATGGTGCTCTCTCAAGCTAAAATCTCTCCTCCTCACCTCCTGGAAGAAGAGCTTCAAAGGCTTTTCCCTTGACTCTTCCCCAAGTGTTTGTACATCACTTCTGTCCACCTTCCATTTTCCTCAATTTTTCCATAAATTAACTGCTTAACTTTTCAGTTGCATGCTTTAGGTATCACATCTGGGTTGCTTGACTCTGACAAAGCTGTCTGATGACTTAAACCTCATAAGGTCATATTACAAGAAGTCATAAATTCATGGCTTTCTTTAAAATGTCAGAATTATTTTCTTTCTGTGATTATCCTGTGAGAACCAAATCTGGTTTGATAAATAGAGCAACAGAAGATGAGATATTTTGCTCCAATAACATATCTTATCCTTTTTTGTTTTCTGAGGTCTTCAGCATTTCTCTCATGGTCACATCTCAGAATTATGCTCAGAAAGTTTAATGCAATTTCTGCTGACATCAATATCCCTTCTTTTAAATATGAGCCAAAATATTGGTCTTTATACCCATTTTCTAGTACAGGTCTTCTCTGCCATTTAAACCTGAAGACAAGCTAGAAAGTACTGTTAAATTAGCTAACCTCCCCTTTTACATTAAATATCCAGTTTATTTTGTTTGTTAGAGATGTTTTCATCAGCAATTAAAACAACATCTAGATTCAGATTTGGCACACTTCTCTTTTTCAGTGTTTTAAAGTCTTTGGCTTTAATGAAAATGATACATTGACATGGCATGCTGCACGAAACAACTGCATTGATCTTGGAGGAAATCTGGCTACTATATCAAAAAAGGAAGAACAAGGTATAAAGTGCCAATGTTTTGACACTGATGACACACCATGTAATTCCTGATAAAAAGATTTAAAAATATGTTAGAGATTCTGCCATATATGCAGTTATTTATTCCATATTAATACAAGTTTATGCTGAATGAGAAATTGCATCTTTGGAAAAATGCTTGCACAAGTTTTAGAGTCTTGGTTAATTATTAAAATAATATTTTGGAGGTTAATATAGGATGGTCTGCTGAAATATGAATTTTTTTATTAGAGACTTGTCATATAATTAAATGTCCACTTTGTTTTTTTTTTTTTTTTTAAGAAACTAGCTGGTCCTTGAGGTGACATCCATCTCTGGTCAATCTATGGTTCTCTCATTCTATGCCAAAATGGCACACAAAAGGAGTAATATCCAACCCCAAAATATTGGGCACCTAGCTGCTGAGCCAGATGCTGTGGGTGTCAGTGGAGGACACATCCTCAGGCAGCAGAAGGTTCCAGTGCTGGAGTCCCAGCTTCCCCCTTGTTCTGCTGGACCTCAGCACTTGCTGGTCTTGCTGCTCAGCATGTTGCAAATATTTTAAGAGGCCTCATGTTTGCCTAGGAGATGTGCTGCCTCGGGTCCTGAGGGATGCACATGGACCATCTCCTACCTCACTCCATCAGTGCTAGTGATTTAAACTTCTTTTCTGTAGCAGAAGAAGGAGATTATTTCAGTGGAAAGTCAGTCTAGGCAGGAGCCAAGGAGAGCAGCATCAGGCATTCCACAAATTCATACATACTTGGTTACTAAGTAAGGGTTTTTTTTGTTGTAATGCCTGTTTAGAAATGAAGTTAATAAGTCAGGTTAAAAAGGAAAAGAAACAAGAAAAGGAAGCGCACATTTGGTGGACTCATTTTCTATGTGCCAAGGCGAGTGCACTCGTCTTAATTTCTATAATATATTAGAACACTTTCCTTGCTTCCTCAGATGATGAACAACATAGAAGAGTGTACAAATAAATTCCTGTCTCATTAAAAATTTGCCCATCCTTGAATTTGTAAATACTTTTTTTCCAAATTTAACTTCAGATGACTGATGTTAAATGTCCATTAATATATATAAGTTTTATTTTTGTCATGAGATTGGCACCTTATTATAAAGAGAAAACTCATCATCCTTGTTTCAGATACTCTAAAGTCTGTAGCGTTGGGGAAGAAGCACTCAGTTTCCTTCCTTATACAAATTTTCTTTTTTCCCTTCAGCTTTCCTTATGTCCCTCTTAAAAAATGCTGCAACTGATGCTTGGATTGGACTGAATGACATAAATCAGGAGCACATATACTTATGGACAGATGGAAGCTCAGTAGACTATACAAATTGGGCAAAAGGTTCCCGAAGTTATTATAGTATGGTAAGCATCAATTTTTGTTTGTCACTTAAACATTGCAACTTTGGTAGATGAACAAAACATATGTAGCTACTATTGTATTTCTGTCTTTTCCTTTAAGAAGATTTTTAGTACTCTCATTGCTTTCTAAAAGCAGAGTATCCATGTGGGAGGTGTATCTATACACTTTTTTCAGCTTCTGTTTTGTCATGGTTCTGTCTGAGTCCAGACAGAGGTTTGGAATTATGCAAAGCTCAGACAAGTGAGCAATTTCCCTCACTTTACTGTGACTCATTAGGATATTCAAATTAACCATAGCACAAACTATATAATTTTGGGATACAGTGAGTGTTATTTAGATTTGATGAAAATACTCAGATAATTACATGCATTGACAGTTCTTGGCACTGAGCCTGTCAAGACACATGCATTGAATTAAGTACCCAAAATAGAGAGTCTGGGTCTTCCTTTATAATTTTTATCTTCCCTTAATCTTCATTTTGAAAAATCCTTTCTCTATGCTTTGAAACTTCTGGCATCTCTATACCTTTTGTGTGTAATTGTAAGACAAAACAGTGTTACTCAGTAATTGTGAAATGGCCAATGTAGAATACTGCCCAATAGTATTGTTTTTGTACTCCTGTACTAGCTCTACCAAGTTTCTCTCTTTTCATCAGAGAATAGTTTCATATTCATTTAAAATGGACAAAAAGTTCTTTGAGGTCCAGCTACCATCAGGCTAGAGCTGGGTTTTGGGATCTCCAGGGCTTTCCCACCTCACACATGCCTATGGTTTCTGCAGAAGGCTGTCCAATCCCCTCCAGAAATCACTGCACATGCAACTTCTGCCTCTTGCAGACAAGACCTGGGGCGACCTGGACCCCCTAAGAGGGTTTGGAGGTAGAATAAGGTTATACTGAGGTGAGGTGGGGACAGCTACTGCCTCCCCCTGCAGGAGGCCAAGCCACATCTCCTCATGCTGTGGGAGGAAAGGAGGAAGGTAAAGGGTCTGAAGCGCAGCTGAAAGGGTGTGGGAGTTTCTCCAACAAAAGGTTGTTTCTGACAAACTACCTCTACATTACTGCACCGTGGTGACCTTGCTTCCTAGTCCTGAATTGGGCAGAAGGAGGAGTTCAGCCCTCCAGGTAAGCTTCAGTGCTGAAGCAATTCCCCATAACTTCCAGGAAAACAGCAACAGACCTGTGTGCCAGACCTAGCACACACATGTGAACCAGCACACATGCACACACATACGGAGCCATACACAGAGTTATGTATGTCCAGATAGCCCCAGACACATCCTCCTGCCTCTGTGCTTTGCAACTCCCTCTATCATCCAAGGGCACACTTTCCTAGGGCTGAGTTGCAAAGGCTTATTGCCATATAATGTGCCTAGCAATTGGTCGTATGAGTTTTATGAACTTCATATTATGCCTCTGTATGTGCTTGTATGTGATACATGATTCTTTGTATCCAGAAGAAGTAGGAATGCTTCCTACCTATCCACATCTTTTTTCTTGTTAATTTCACTTGTCTTGTAGGATGATTGTGTGTTTTTGATGAAGAACCCTATTGAGCAGGCAGGGAAATGGAAAGATGAAGGATGTAAAGCAAGCAAAAGTTACATCTGCCAAAAAAATTCTGGTGAGTTTTCTTTCACCACTTTCTAGTAGACCTGATTTACTGTAGTAATTTCAAACTGGTGCTAAAAGTAACTTTCCTGTAATTCTGCCCTAACCTAACTGAAATTAATGACAGTATCACATGTATTTATGGACCATTTTAACAAGATGATCACACATTTTATTTCTTTGGAGAAAAGTCTTCTAAATTTTCCTATTTAAAAAACTATACCAGTAAATAACAACAATAACAACAAAAATAGATCTATGTATCATCATGTAGTTTACTACTTTTAGCGATCAAAGGTGGCTGAGTGCATTGTCTTTACTGCTTCAAAACTGGAATTTTTAATGTTATACTAAAAACACTGCAGGTTCTTTACTTTTAAAAAGCTGCCCTGCTTGGTTTCCTTTACATTCTTTCTCAGACAATTTCAGCAGCAGTAGTCACATCCCTCTGCTTACTGTGTGTTTATCATACCCTGTTCCTTGTCAGAAATACAACAAATGCCAATATATAACGGAAAAAATAAAGGAATCATTCCCTTTAATGCCCTACATATGATACAATATGATTTAGGTAGGTCTGTGCTTAAAAGGTGTATTTCTGGGCATGATGTTTATGCTAAAAAGTAATTCTGAGAAGTATTAGACAATTTTGTCACAGTACATGAAAATGTGGCTTTCATCATTGCAGGGATTTTTGTTATTGCAGATTCTCTTAATTACATGACAACTCCAGTATACTAGATCTTCTCTCAGTGTTATAAGTCTGAGCCAATATAAAGTTAGATTTTTGGTTGTTCTTTTGCTTATTACAGACCCCAAACTGCTGCACCCCCAACCCACAGCTCCAGAGTTTGGCTTTAACAATTACGGTGATGACCGCTATGAAGTCATCAACTACAAAATGAGCTGGGAAAAAGCAGAGAAGAACTGCAGGGACCAGTCTGCAGAACTGGCCAGTATCCTGGATCCTTATGCTGAATCTTTCCTGTGGTTACGAATATTAAAGCACGGGGAGCCTGTATGGATTGGCTTTAACAGCAACGTGGTGAGTCTACCAAATGCTTGTGACAGTCATAGCATTACCTTAGGTGGGCTATTGGTCAGATCCATAGATGTGTGGCAGGAATCAAAATCTTGCAGAGGTTCCTGACTTCCCTCCACTTGAAGGGATTCACAATTCAAATGTTTGTCCATAAAGTAAACAAGAACTGCCACAGCCCACACTTCAAAGGCCACCAAGGATGTAGCTGCAGCCCTGAGTGGCCTCAGTGGTAAAAGCAGCAATGAACCTCTCACTTCCCCCTCCATGGTCTACCACAGGCTCCTGTGGTGGAGCAGTGCTGTTTCTGAAGGCACATTGTGGAGCACACCAAAGAAAAAATGGGTTAAAAATAGTCCTTTTTTTGTGAGTTTAAGTTTTTGTTTCAAGTCAAGTTATTGCCCAGCAGTACAAGAGCTCCTGCTGGGCAATAGTGGAAAGAACAGGGGTCTGTCAATGAGGACTCCTTAGGACTCCTGGCTTTTGGAGCTGCAGCTGGTGCCTTGTGTAAAACTGCCAACAAACTCAGCTAAGAGTGCAAAGGTCTGAAATGGGAAGCATCAACAGAGGCATGCAAAAAAGAGCATGGATAAATAAAATGTAGCTGGATATTTTTGGAACTGAAGCTGGGTAGAAATCAAGTGGAGAGAGGTAGAGCAAGAGCTTGGTGGGACACGGGTCTGAGATAAGGCACAGGTGCTGAGGTGAGAGCACTGGGAAATTGGGATTAGACAGGAATCTTGAATGAAAGATGGCCGAGGGTCTCAAAGCAGACAGGAAAGGAAATGGCACAAAGAACAGGATGGCAGGAAGGATCTAGGCTGCACAGGATGGGATAACAGAAGCCATGGGTGTGACTAATGTCAGGCATCCTCTGCAAACACTGGTGAAACTCACTGAAAATATACATGCTTAGCTCACCTCTGGTAGCTGGCCCATGCAAGACCCACAAACTTACCACAAGCCCAGTTAACACAGGTGACAGAGTTCTGTGATCCAGCCCCAAGGAAAGCCTCATCAGTTTTCTCGCTCCAGTGAAACCTCAGATTTTACTCTTTTCTTTCTGAATACCTAGAGAAGCCTATATTAGAGAAATGCTGACAATACTTTCTCTGCAATCTTTATTTGATCTGTGTGTATATGTGGACTCATATGATGAAATCTTCATCTGTATATTCACATTTATTACCTCAAGACCCTTTGCTCACTTAGGGCATGAGACAAATGGTGTGAATTGAATAATGTAGGCTGCATGCTAAACTTTTGTAGGACCACCTGCTGCCTACCTACTGTGGAGAGTGGGAGTATAGACCAGTTTCTTACATATTCATTATATAGTCTTGTGCAAGAAACCATGATTCTCATTTTTTTTCTAACTTTTGCATACATTCAAGTGCAATCTTAATGTTCTTCAAATCTAATTCTTTCATGTGACATAATCATAATTGTGATTTGCTTTTAGACTGGTGGCCAATATGTATGGTCAGATAAAAGGAGGAGCAGATATCTTAACTGGGGCAGTGGAGAACCAAATAAAAACAAAGCCTGTGTCTATTTAGATTTGGATGGCTTTTGGAAGACAGCATCTTGCAATGAAACATATTCATCTCTCTGTAAGCAATCCAATGGTAAGTTCCTAATTGGACAAATGTGATTTGGGAGGTTGGAATTTGAGTTGATGTTTTTATTTGAATTTAGTTTTTCCACATATGCAAAGGTTGTGATAGTATGCCTTGTGATAAACTCATACTTTTTTTAAAGAGTATCTCTCAAATCCAGTCTGTCTTGTGTGACTTCCAGAGACTTCATTTCACAGGCCAGTCAACACACACATCATAGACAGCTGCAGTATTTCATGCCACATGCCATAGTGGTTTTTTGCATCCTTGTTTGTCAAGTACTACAGAATCAATCAACTTTAGCCTAACTATAAATATATTAATGATATACTTTCACATTTAAAAGTATCTTTTGAAATATTGTGAGTTAAGAAACTTCTGTCAGTGTAGGAGCCAAATAAATTTGTTTGTTGCTTCTGCCCAAATACTTTAGTGCTCAAATATTGCCTGCAATTTTCAAACATGTTTCAAATTATATATGAAATTCATCATTTCTCCATGATAATTCACAGAAAAATTTATACCAATTTAAGCTCTGTTTTGGCTTTAATCAGGTGATGCAATAGGCTATAAGTTCTGCTTTTAGGTTGATTAGACTCGATGATGTACAAGGGCAGGTACAGACAACTTCTCTGACTGACTTTTCTAGAAACTGGCTAGACACAAGCCACAGAGTTGTGGTGTTGAGATCCCTTATGTGTGCTGACTCATTCCTCATTCTGTTTCACAAGTTTTAGGTAAAAATTGCCATGTTGAAGACAACTGCACTTAGACTGGTGTAAGCCTCCTTTAGCAGGCTGGGGAAGCACCTCCAACCAGGATAGTTTATTACTAGTTTGTCAAATTTAATTCAATACTTTATAATTAGTTAAGTCTATGGGATATTCCTTTTTCCTGGAATAAATGTCATATTTGTAGGGCTGGTGTGCGGTTCAGGAGCATATTTCCCTTAGGTTTTAAAACTCCACTGAAACCCCTATGTCTTCTTAACAGAGCTAATCCCTAGTGAACCACCTCAGCTTCCTGGGAAATGTCCTGAACCAAAGCATGGCAGATCTTGGATCCCCTTCCGTGGGCATTGTTACTATGTTCACACCACTTCTGAGGAAAGTTGGCCTGATGCTTCCATGATGTGTATTCAAATGGGTAAGTGACTTTTTTATTAGGATATTTTATAGGTTGTTTGTGTGTTCGGTTTTTTAATCCAGAACCAAGTGATAATACTTAATGTATGTATCAGTTATAAGATACACCTAATTTAAATTTATTATCAAGCATTTTTACTATATGGCAATGCTGATCACGGTGCATGTAATGATTTTTTACTGAGATAATTAATTTATAATGAAAATTCTCACTGAAATTGTATGTAATCTCTAATTGGTATTTTAGGTGCCTCTCTGGTTTCCATAGAAGATTCGGCTGAAATGAATTTTCTCTTACTTTACTTGTCTCCACTTGCAAGTGACTTCAGAAAGTTTTGGATAGGATTGTTCAAAAATATTGATGGTAATTATTTCACAATTCATACTAAGATGAAAATAGATACTAAATAAACAGAGTGAATACTGAGCACTACTAACACACTAAATAATAGTACAAATACGCTAAATATTTAATATATAATCAGTGAAAAAAACCTTATAAACATTCAATAGCTTTTCTGCTAAAATATGTAAAACAAAATCTACCAAGAGGTCTATCCTTTCTGTATCTTTGTTGCAATTAGAGTATATTTGTCTGTAAAAGGTTTTAGCTTAGCACTGCAGTAGTTGACTAAAAATGTTTCCTATTGCCTTTTTAAACTCAAATTACTTGACATTTAACCACTGTTGTATTTTAAGCAAAATGTTGTCTTGCCATTAAATGTTGAGTTAAATGAAATTTAAATTTATTTCTAGACAGCACAGGCAAAACATCTCATATGAGCTGCCTAGAAAAATTTATTAACCTAAATTTCAGTGGTTTTTTTCCATAAATTTTTGGTGGAACCTTTCATTTTAATCCAAATATATTTAATGTGGTTGTTTTGTTTTGTTTTGTTTTAACTGCAAATTTTGGGTTTTTTTTGTAACTGCAAATTTGATACTGTATTCTATATCATCATAATTCTGAATCCAGTTTTTCTTAGCAGACTTTGAGGGTAAACCTCCAGACTGAGTCTAGACTGGGCTCCAACTTCTGCTCAAGTCTGTGTCTCTCACCAGCAGGAATGGTGGGCCAGGTCGATCTGTTCTAGCTGCAAACGAGCACTACAAAAGCAGTGACTCGTTCCTGACCTGTAAAGTGCCACAGTGCTCCACACTGTGCAAGCAGGGGCAGGAGGGAGGTGCAGCTGCAGGGGTGGGACAGAGGAAGTGGCACTGAGGCAGCTGGATATACCAGGATATGCTGCCACAAAAGCACACACTGAGGGAGAGAAGATAGCTATTATTCCTACTTGATGGGAGATGCTTGACAGTCAGAAGATGAGATGATTAAAGAGAGCGCTAATTCAATTTTCAAAGAGAATTAATTAATCCAGCTCTAATAAAGTAGTTATTCACTCATCATAAATATACACATAAAGAAACTCTCCTGAGCATTCTGTATGCTTGCACTGCTGGTACTGGTTTGTACAGGTGCTCTGCTTTCCTTAAGGTTCCCAGGCACATTCCTGGGTGCAGGCTTCAGCTAAAGGTCCCTGGGAAAGTGGACAGTATGTAAGTAAGGAAGTAAGAAAGGAAGTTACATCCTTACATCACTGACAGCTGTGAATGCTAATGAAGTTAACTTTGTGAGCATTTGCATTTGGTACACTCCCACCTCAAAAGTTCTGGCTGTTAAAAGAGTGAGAAATAAGTGCTCTAGAGTGAGAAATAGGTGCTCTGTGATAGCAATTTAATCAATTAAAAAATCCCAGATCTGATCTGAAAGGTCATTGTGACTATTAGACTAGAAGTTATTCTCCACTTCATTCACTCACAGGGTAATACATTTGATTTTAGGAGAATGGATATGGATGGACAGAAGTGCTGTAGAATATGTCAACTGGGAGAAAGGAGAGCCCACAATACTTTTTGATGAACACTGTGTTGACATGGACGTCTCAAGCGGAACCTGGAGAACCTATTACTGCTCTGTTGACCAGAATTTTATTTGCAAAATCCCCAAAAGTAAGTTCTGAATTTCTGTGCATTCGGTTTTTCTCAAAGTAGTGGTTGCTACACATCAGGCCATGAGTGTTTAGGCACTGGGTACATTTCATGCATTGATGCTGACGCATCTGAATCAAAGCCAAGAGTAATTTCTGTTAAAAATGGTGAGAAACAATGTTGGAGAATAATCTGAGTCACTGTTCCCTCCTCTCAATTTAAAAGCATTGATTCCTGGACATTTACTGGACTCTGGGTAGGGTCCTACTGGGTAGGGAAGGACATCTCATCTGTTGAGAGTGCAGAGAAGATTCATGGATATTATGGTTAGAGTACACAGAGCAGTAGATGATGAACAGATGATTAGATGGAGAGTGCTGAGAAGAAAGGCAGATACTCTCCCAATAGGTAAGCTGAGGGGAAGCAGTGCAAAGCCATTGAGCTCCTGCAGAGGGAAGGTAGGTGCTGCTGGTGGGGACAGTACCACCACGGTGAAACGTGCTGGATGAGCAAGAATAAAGCATCAGAGGGTGGGCAGTGGGGCCCAAGTCATTTCTCTGCTGACAGAGGGGCAGTGAGATGTGTCAGGACAAGCAAACAGCAAGGTATGCTTCATTTGTAATGGTTACTTGTGGCCGTGTGGTGTTTTGGATGATAACTGATGAGAAATCTGAGTGTCAGAGGCTGGGGCAAGTCCTGCTTGTGTGCTCAGCAGTACTGCATAAAACATGAAGGATGTAAATCTGCACACATGCAGCTGTCGTGGGTGTATGTATGTGCACAGATCCAGCTCTGTTTGCACATATCAGCTGGGGGACAGTTTGGAATAAGTCACATTTGCTACTGGCAAACAGATCCACCATACAAATGTAATTGATGTAGTGGGGACCAGTTCTGCCTATGGATCTTCACATGTTGGAGGGTTGGCAATGGAGTCATCCGTGAACTTTTTAGGGCCCAGCCAATCAGTCCAGCAAGAAATTAACTGAATCTTACTCCCTAAGCAATGGAGGGAGGAAAAGGAATCTGCCTAAAAATGCAGCTAAAATGCTAAGTACAACTGTGCTTTTCATTTTTGCAAGTGTAAAAAAATTTAATTCTTATTGTGAAGTGTTAAGCTTTACAGTGTTGAAGAGTAAAAACTTTGAACACAATTTACCTTATATAAAAAGCGTTCAAAATGATGAATAGTGAAATGACTAATGGTCTTGAAGTTTTCTTCTTTTACAAGTGTTTTTAGCAAGTATATTTCATGGATTTGGCATCATTTGTCAAAATACATTTTCATATATATTGCATGTGCACATACTCTGTTTAGCTTTGGGGCCCCCAGCACAAGAAAAACTCAACTAGGATATTTTTTAACCATTTCAAATAACCTACTTTTAAAATAGACTTGGTTCAGAGAAGGACTTTGAAGATGGTCTGAGGGCTGGAGCATCTCCGATATGAGCACAGGCTGGGAGAGCTGGGATTGTTTAGTCTGGAGTAGAGAAGAGTCCAGGAAGATCTTATAGCAATTTCCAGTTCCTTGTGGGGGCCCACAAGAGAGCTGGAGAGGCACTTCTTTCAAGGGCATGTAGTGACAAGACAAGGGACTTTAAAATAAAAAGGAGTAGGTTTAGATTATATATTAGGAGGAAATTCTTTAATGTGAAGGTGGTGAGCAACTGGAACAGGTTGTCCAGAGAAGTTGTGGATACCCAGCCCTGGAAATGTTCAAGGCCAGGCTGGACAGGGGCTTGTGAGAAACTTGGTCACTGGAAGGTGTCCCTGTCCAGGGCAGGGAGGTTGGAACTCGATGATCTTTAAAGCTCTTTCAACCCAAACCATTCCATGATTTTATGATTATTTAAAATTTGTTATGAACATAAAGTAAAAATTACATATGCAGTATTTATTTCATTGAACTGTTGCTTTCAAACTGTATAATATACATATTTTTTAATTTTGAAGTTGCTGAAGTTGAGCCAACCCATGATTCACTTGTCAATAATGGTAAGTTGGTTTCTTTTAAGCCAAATAAACAGAAATTTCAATAGGTTTATAGGCATTCATTAATTACAAGTGGAATTTCCTCCAGAAACTTTCATTTAAATACCCATTTAACTGTTGTGATTATTTTATTTTAAATCTGTTTAAAATGAGAGCACTTATCTCAAACTGGATGTCTTCTTGTTTTCCTTACAAGTTGTATATGTAGTACAACATGATATTCCTTAGAACTGATTGAGCCAAATTTTGCATTATTTAGCTGGAACATGCATAAATTTTAACTGCTATTATGATTGCTCAGTACTATTGTTTTAACTCCGTTGCTTACTTAGGGAAATATTTGTTGTTTGCAACAGCAGTCTCTGGGTGTTTGTAGCAATTATTCTGTTTTGTCTTCTACAGCATCAAGAAACAAAGCTGCTGCTTCATCGTCAAGTGGTTTAGGTGGAATGATTTTTGTGCTGATCTTCCTTCTGCTAGCTGGCACTGGCCTCACATTGTATTGTTTCTATAAAAGAAGACGTGATCGGCAAATGTTTACAGCTGGGTTTGACAATGCCATATATCGTGGTGACCTTGGAACTCATGAATCAAATTGTCTTGTGACCAATATTGAAGAAAATGAGCAGGCAACAATTTAATAGGCTGGGTAATCTTGGGCTTGATTTTGAAAAGAATGTGTTGGCATACAAGTATTCTTAAGGAAAGCAATTTTCTCCTATGGAAAATCTATTTAATTTTGCATGGGGTGCTTCTTGCTTTCTCTACTAGCAGGAACAAGCAAAATTGCAAGGCAGATGCAGAGGTCTGCTCGCAAACTTTAGTACCTGGGAGGGTTGTTGAGCTTTCACATGGACCTGGAGCTATGTTGTGTCAGCCAACACATAGGCAACTCCAGCCACTGCACACATCCAGCATCATCTTCAGGCAGAAGAACTGTGTTCACCATATTCAGTTGTGAGAATATGGTCCTTAGCATGTTCCAAAAAGCATATCCAGACCTGTAGGTATCCTGAAAGTGTCCTGTTGATCTCCAGCACAGACTGGCAGAATTGCACTGGTTGGACAGGATGTCCAAGCTCACGTGGTGCAGATCCATGCAAGACCAGATCCTAGCCTCAACCAGGCAACCTGCTGCAGTGCTGTGGGTCCATGTCTTCTCTTTGCTACTGAGGTACCACAGAAACTCTTTGTGTTGCCCATAATATCAGAATTAATGAAATTTCCTCCTCTGTTTATGACTGATGAAAAGCAAAGTGTAAATTGTATTTACTCTGCTGTAGTTCTGTAACATATGCATTGAAAGATTGACTATGATGAGAGGTGGGAATGTATTGTGAATATAGTGGTTTATCACAAACAGTCAAGTGGTTTAAACAGTCAAGTAGGGATCTCAAAGGATGCTGCAAAAGGGTGGGAAGGAAAGAGAAATTATACTTAATTCACACCTGAACATTTACAAAAAAAGTATTCTTAATATCTCCAATGCGAGCATAAATTTCATAAATTTTTATGCCATTTTGTCCAAGCCTAATGAAACTTACCTTTAGAAAGTCTTTTCTAATTTCTAACCAAATTCTCCCTGTCCAAGTCTGTATCAAACCTTTGAGTCTCATTCTAGACTTCCATCATGATGGACCTGATGGCATTGCATCTCATACTGGTCTACTGATATATTCTCAGGCTTCCTAAACCCTAAAATAGGCTCACATACAGGTGTTTTTCATTTTCTCTTTCCAAGTGTCTTTTATGCCAAATGCAAACAACCAAATGGCTCCAAGCTCTTAGTGCAGAGGATGTCCTTATTTAATTTGATACTTTTTGATATTTTAATCTTTTGACAGGTTTTAGTTGTGTTTAAGTTAAAATATTTTGTGTGTTTATGAAATACATGTAAATAAGTTTTTATTCTGCATTGGTTCACTAAATGGGAATTAAAATGCTGATTCTAAGTAAAAGTGTGTGTCTCTTAAACAGAACAATTTATCATAACAGTAAAAAGAGAAAGTAGGGATTGGGCTCTCAAATTTTATACACAGATGAGCATGCACTTTTCCTAGTTTAGCATGTTCTTAAATGCTCTTTACCAATTTGTGAAACTACATCTCACTGCTTCTCTATCTATAACATTTGGAGGTTTTACCCTAATAATTGACTAAGGAAAGTGTTGTAATTTAAGATTACGTATGTGCTGTTCTGCACTAGTAATTTCTGAGACAGATTTTATATATTGATAGCTCTTTCATATCTCCTCTCAATATTAGCTAGCAACACTAGCTCTTCCTTTTGCATTTCACTGGCTACGTCTTCCAGGTCTCTCATCCTTTCTGCTGTTCCCTTCTAGACCCTGTGCTGTAGTATGTAGGTCCTTCTGACAGTGCACTGCATCAGTAGATAAGGTATTTCAGCTGAGATCCTCACAGCACTGAGCAGATTAATACTCTTGTAACACCTTCCATAAAGGACCCTTCTGTCTGGCTTGTCTGAATTGGTTCCACAGGATGCATAATTTTGTGATAAAGAAGTGGCTACCAGAAAACAATAGGACAAACCCAGGAAATATGCCTAATGAGAAGTTAATAAATGAAAGTTTTCAAGGACTGATAAACCTTAGCATTCCTGTTGCATTTGTGAGAACTGAACCCAGAGTTCACCAGGTCTGTACAGAGTTTCAAGTGCCCACAAGCATCAGCAAAGAGAAGTTTGTGTATCTTGGACCGTACTGGAGACAGCAGTGGCTGCTGCCTGGTGATGAAAAGTAAGACCTTTTGAGGAACTTTCTGGACATCTCCTGAGAATTCTCTAGAGTGCAAGTATGGCTCTTTGAAACTGAGTGTACAGCTGGGATTAGTTTCAGAATATTGATCCAACCAATACTGACCATTGCCTGTGAGTGAACTCTGTGAGTGAAGAAGTGAATGCGCTGTGTGAATATTTACTTGCTTGTTATTAGAGGAGCTTCATTCTATTCATAATAATAGCTTGTTAGAGAAAAACCCAAACAAACAGAACAACTTGTTTTAAGAAACACAGTTTATGGTCTGCATTTCTTCCCTATCAGTGAAGGAATTTACAAGAAACTTTTTCTTCTCAAACTTCAGGGTTACTTATAGTTTTTTTTATTCCAAATTAGTCTCCTGCAGCTAGATTTCTGAAGAAAAGCTGCCATTGCCACTATTTCATACCAAATCCTAGCTAACAGACCAACTCCAAGAATGTTCATCAGACAAGACAGGTCCAGTACCTAGTTTAAACACTGCTTGTGTGGAAGTAGGAAAGAGATACTCATCAAATGCTTGGACACAGAATTTAGTGGTAAAAGCAATCTTTCTACCAGGCCTAGGAACCTTCAGCGGTACACTGTTGTAAACAAATATGTGGGAAACTCAATTTGTCAACTTGTCCTGCTTCCACATAGATTCTTGATTTGGTTTTACATGCAAATGCAAAATAGCATTTGTAAAATGCCTCGCCAAAGATGTTTGCACCTACTTTCTCAGTTGCTCTTGCTTTCTCTACATTAGGATGGTATTTTAGAGAGAATGCCCTGCTTTTCCTATTTCCATTATATCCCTAGCCTATAACATGGATGAAATAGTAATTGATTCTCTACTTTAATTTGTTATAATGTTAGAAATAGTAACAGTCTTTAAAAAAGGAAAAGCTGTGGAAAAATTCACCATTGTAACTTTCTTTAAGGTTGGACAGCCATGGCAGACACATATAAAAAGAAGAATAGAGCATCCTCCTCCTCCAAAAGAATATCAGTTTACAGAAAAAATTTGCAAATAGCAGTACCTATTAGATTCAGGCCCCTGGCTAAACACAAGTCTAAAAAGAAACTGTTGAACTACAAGTCCTTACTTTTGTAATTTAATTTTCTGAAACTAAGGGACTGAAAAAGGAAGTGAAGAGTAATTTGGAGCAAAATGTAAGGAAGTTCTATAAATACAAAGAGAATAGACAGATAGTTGTGAAACAAGCTAGTGCCTTCAGGCCAGATTCCAATGGGCAAGAGCCAGATTTTCCGGGGTCAATAGGAAAGGTGTAAACTGCTCCATAAGCATAACATTGTCCTGATGTCACTGTATCCACACAGAGGAAGAGTTAGTGCTCATTTTGTCTCTTCTCAGCTGTGTCCTTATCTAACATATCCAGCTCTCTGGCCACAAGCTTTTGCTGCACACAACCATTCCCTATCTGTTATATATTCTTTTGAAGGATTTGGTAAGTGTTTTGAGGATGTGGTTAGTGGTTCTGGTTCCTCTGAGGAAATATTTGCTCTCATTTCTGGAGAATGCATACAGTGCAACCATTTTACTGGCTTTTTACCCTGGCTATTGGTCTAGACATCTAGATGAAATCCATCTCACATGCTTTTAGAACTGACTGACATAATTTTGCTTCTAGAGTTGATAATTAGGAATATATATGGAGGACTTGCAGTTGTTTCATTGCCCACCAGAAGAGGCAATTATGCCAAAGAGGTTCTAGACGTAGGAGGGAATAATATTCAGTAGTTGGAGGAATAAGGATTTGTGCAGTGAGAAACATGGACTGAGGCTGGTAAGAGGATGGCAAAAAAAAAAAAAAAATACAATGCAAAGTGTCCAAACAAAGGAGATTGAAGGGAAAGGTCAAAGTAGAAATGAGGGAGTTTGAATTGATCCAGAACTGCTGACCATTTCTAGCAGAGACAGGCAAGGCTGAGTGTGGCAAAGCAGAGGCCTGGGAAATGCAGATGCTGCAGGGAAAAGTGCAGGAGGATAAGAATTCTGGCTGTGGGGAAGGAATAGAGAGTTGAATATAGTTTGCATATGAGAATTGAGAAAAAAAGCTGATTTACCTAAAGTGAACTGTTGCCTCAGGAGCACTGTTCAGACCAGGAAAGAGAGAGTATGTGTGGATGGGGAAGGGCTGGAGAGTGTAAGATATTTGTATGTTTGTTCCTATTTGCCTGAGTATTCTTGTGTTCTTTGGAAAGGCCACAGCTGGGGATCAGGGATGAAGGCAGGATGCCTCTCCACCTTGTCCTGGCTCCTGATGTCTTTCACGGGGCAGAGCCATCTAGAAAGACGAGGAGAGGGTTTATTTCTTGAGAGTGGTGAGTGTGCAAAGGATGGGGCTGATGCTTCAGAGCCTTGAGCTCGAGTGCAGAGGATGGGAGGGAACCTGGGGTTTTCCTAAGAGGAACAGAAAGTGGACCTGTGGGGAAGCCTCTGGGGTACTGCAAAGGAAGAGGTTTTTGCTAGAGTGCTACAGAGGAACTGCGTGGGTTGTTTTGCAACCCAAGAAGCCACTGAGAGAAAGCTTACAGCAAGCACTTTCTCTGCAAAGTTACTGCAAAAAGTGGAGACATTTGTTTTTAAACATCTTGTTAGAGTACAAACACCCCCTGCTGTTCGTTCCCTCTGCAACACGTTCAGTTTGAAGAGAAGGTGCTGATATTTCAACCTGCTGGATCAGTCCCCCTTGGGGTTCACTCTCAGTGGGTGTTGGGGAGTGAGAACAAAAGGCAAAAGAAAGGGTACATTAGCCTGTAATGAGTGTGTGTGGGGGAATAATCTGTCGAAGGGCAAATGCAATAGTAAAAATCAGGCCTGATTACACATCTCCCATCTGCCCAAGGATTTCTCCTCCTCCCCTCTTTTCAAAATATATATATTTTTTAAATGCTGGGCAGTGGGAATAGTACAGAACAAAACTTTTCTCCTTGTAATAGTGCTTTTCATTTCAGAGCTACCACACAAGATGGTCATGCTTGTCAGGCTGCTTTTGAAAGTAAGCTTCTGTCAAAGGCACTGTTTGCTGTCTACATTGGCTTAATGACACATTTAAAAGCACACAAAATTTAGGGTCTATTCAGAGTTAAATCTGTTCGCAACAAAATTTTAACAGGAAGTGGGAAATTAGAAATGTGTGATCTCCATATGTTGCAAAGATAACAAAAGGTTGGAAAAGAAGAGGTCATTTGTCTTCTTGACTGTTCATTTTCCAAAGCAGGTTCATTTGTTCATACAACAGTGAAACTGTTACTCTTAGTTGGATTACAAATGAGAAGGAATTGATTATGCCACAAAGAAATAGCTACATTATAATTACTTCACTGAATATGTAAAATTCAATTATATAGAAACTTAGCATAGTGACACAAATTGGGAAGGGATTTTAAACAAATGAGGAAGTAAGATAAAAAGGAAGGAAGTCCTTAAATTTTGCTTGAAATCCATTTGCATTCACCTAAAGAATCACAAGAGGAAACTACAGTCTATGGATTTTCTTCCTTTAACAATTTTCCATTGCTTCTTGTGCACATTTATAATTTGACTAAAACTGCATTAGCTACTATAATAATTTCAATTCCAGAAATTTAGTATTTTCTTATACCTCCAACCATTCATAAGTTGTTTTTTTTCCTCATTCATATGGTGTTTGATAGTTCAGACATTTAAAGTGTCATTCAGAGTGAATTTTGTAAATGGTTTCTGCCTGTTCTCACATTTAGTGGGTTCAGCATAACGTGACATTCTACCCTTGTTCTCATGCCAACACAGCTTGACTCAGTTTTTCAACTGATGACTTCTAAAAGAAAGAACAATACACTTCTTTTCTTTAAATAGCCTAGTGGTAGACTATTATGATTTAGTTCAGAGGAATAAAATGTAGATTCACTCCTTTCCATGAAGGGCAGTGGTAGCTCTGTGTGTGTTTTTTACTATTACTTTAATTGAAAGAAATTTTCTCTCGTCAGTCTTTCCTTACTTCGGAATCTTCAATTTTGCATTTAATTTCTCAAGCCAGTTACAGTATATTCTTTATGAAGTTCATTCTATATTTTAGTCTTTGGATGCTTCCTGCTGCCACTCTGTGCTCCACTATTTGGACTTTATCAGGAAGTGTTCATGCCAGAAACTGCAGGACTGGATGTCTTCTAAACAGTGGTGAAAATAGTCCACATGTGTTTTCACATAAATGTAAAAATGCCTGAAATGAAAAGCCACATTCATGCTAGTGTAACTATTAAGTACACTTACTGATAAAGAGTAACAGTGAAAGAAATTTGGAAGAGCCAGCCTATTTTGTGAATTAGTCTGTAGACAACATGACCTAAATGTCCTGTATTACTGGTAATGCTTTAGGAAAAGTCCTGCAATTGCTGAAATAGGGATGGAGGTGGTAGTGAAAGAAAGGAATTCCTTACCCTATGCTTTGAAATATTCTCATGATTTTTACTGTGTTCAGGGAAAGCTGTCTGTCTGCTCTTTATTAGTGATTAAGTGATTTTCTGTAGCTCTGAGATGCCCATGGGATCAGTCACAGACATTCCCAGCCTCTCCAGAGGCAGAGCAGGGGCAAGGACAGCACATGAGAATCTCTGGCTCCTTTCTTGCTCTTTGAACAGGTCAGCCTGGGCACAAGGCTTTGGTTGCAGACAGTAGTGAGGTGATCCCAGGCCAGCTTGGGTCAATGGCTCTGGCATGTGGACCCCAAGCAGCTTCCCTGACATGCTGCTGCACTTTAGAGATGCAGCATCTTTTATTTACCACTGAGTGGAGTCCTTAACAAGCCTACAGATGTGCAAGTCTGGATTCCCCGATTGCTGTGTGACATTTTGCTCAGAGCAGCTTGGCAGTGAAGCTGTGCCTGGCATCACAGCCAGATTGCTCAGGGCATGGGTGAGTGCTAGGCTTGTCGTCAGGGTACCACAAATAGAGGGTTATCTTTTTCCACCATTATCAAATACAGTTTCTATCAAGTATTTAATACAGATTTCTCTTTGTTTAACAACTGAGAGAGATGCTTATAAAACAATTTTAATTTCAAAATTTGGGTATCTTTACTATTATAGTTCACTGGCCCTTTCTTTGAACAATGTCTTATATCAGATACTCACCCGGACTATCTTTCTGTGACTGCATTTACTACATTAACCCAGTTGGAAAGCTGGGTTGACGCTCCCATATATTCAAATCCCATGGTCAAGTAGATGAGTGCTTCCAGTAGGTTGTAAAAGTTGCATTCCAAATTAAGGTTCAAACCAAATGCGAGCTTTCAAGAAATTGGGGTGCCAATTTTTCAAGAAATTAATTATATTGCAAGTGTTTAATAAAACCATAACAATCAAACAATCCAAAGAAATCAGTTGTGAAAAGAAAGTAAGGGAATAGGAGCTAAAAGAAGCTATCTTCTTCATCCTCATATTTCTCAGTGGCTGTGGGTACCTGTTTGTCTTTCTGCAGTCACTTATATTGTCTCCCAGTATCAGATTCTCTTCCAAGACTTCTGTCTGCCTCTCAGTAGTCTGCTTCCTGTTAGTACCTGAACCCCTGCAATTGCCTGTTTTCCTCAATCTCTTTGTGATGAGATTGATGTGCAGGGTCCCTCAATGAATGCCCACTACCTACTGGTCTCTGCAAAAGTAAATTGCCATGGAGGAGCACACATGGATCCAGTCTCTTCTGTCATATCACACCTGTCTGTGTGACAGAGAAAGCAGAGGAAAGCACAGAAGATGCTTCACCTGGTGTGTGCAGAAAAGTTGGTGATGATGCATCACATAGGAGCATCCTTTCTCAGAGGTACTCAAAATGTGAAGTTCAGCAAGGAAATTGCAAAAATATAAATTATAATTCCTAACAAACAGCATTGTGCTAATCTGTTGTCGTGCTGTAACTATCAAGTTCTTACCTTGAACTTTACTTCGTATTCTTATAAAAACAAACAGTATACAAATCTTCAGTACATAGACACAGTATGTTATCTTACTGGAATGTGTCACTTCCATGTCACACTAATTGTATTGTGAAACAATGTGTCACTTCATATTTTTAAGCTTCAAAATACCTTATTTTCAATTTAGGAGAGATTTCAAAGATGCTTGAATAAGCATGCTCTCTATGGTTCTGAATGCCACTGAAAGAAGTGAGAATGACATTTCTTTTTTTGAAATGCTGAAGCAAACAATACAAGGCATGACGTAATTTAAAGCTTAAAGGTCTTAGGATTTTATATATCCTGTGAATAGAAACCTATAATCATATACATAATAGACATGGGGAACTGAAAAGGTCCTGCCCAAAAGCAGCATCAGCTAAAACTGATCAGCTGCTGAAAGATCCAACACCTCTTTTAAAGTTTCCAAAAGTCACTGTGCTTCAGCTCTTTCTTGGGCAGCCTTGTCAACACTTCTGTACTGATAATGTTGGAATGCTTTGCTGTGTCCCTGGCTCAGCAGAGCTGGGCTGGAATGGCCCAGTAATAATCTCTGGGTTGCTCCAGAACAGGTTGGCAAGAGCTGTGTTCAATGTGCTTCATGGGAATGGTCCCTGGATTGCTGGTCATGCCAAACTGGACCTAGAAACCCCTTTGAGAAGTGTTCACTGTCATGGGTGAAGGACACTTGCCTGCACTCATTTATAGAATAGACAGCCCTGCAATATTGCCTTCTCCTCAGTACTACTTAATTTGAATTAATTAAGGGTGCCTAGTTACCAGCTGGGCTTAAACCATGAAACAAAGCTTAAATAATTTTTTAAGTCTACTTTCCCATTATTTGAGCTGTTAACATACAGAATGGCACCAAATCTTTCCATAAAACCCTTGTCAGTACACCTACCAACTCAACATAAGCTACTAATTACTGTTCTTTTTTTAGGACTATGGTTCCTTATTATCTAGTCACCATCTCATGATTCGCAAATAGTACTGCTTTTTCTATTACTTTTTCAGGAGTTCAAGTTAGTCTGTCTGCCTTATAATTCCTTGGTGTTTTGATACATTCAAACTTTGCCTAGCTTCCCCCAGTGTTTACTGAGAACAGCAAATTTCTCCAAATATTACAGCTTGTCTTTAAGAGTTAAAAAAAATAAATTTTTTAAAAAAATTATAGGGTTTTCTTGCATCCCATACATCATATTAGGTTTTCATCTTTAATCTATCATGTTGTTTTACACAGAGTTGGGCACAATTTGTGTAAACTAAACAATGCTCCTGGTAGAGGAAATGGTCTTGCAAGTATTTCCTTATCTTCTATTGTTTACAGGCCTCCTAATGAATTGTCTGACAAAATGCTATGGAAATGAAGAGCAGGCTTTAAACACTGCATGCTATGTTTTGGTAGGAAGCATTAAGCTCGTGAGTGCAGCAGCACTGCCTCATGTAAAATCAGAAAAATGTATTCTGCACTGAAGCTTTCCAGAGCAGACTTAAGTGTGATAGACTATGATGCTGCCAAGTAAAAGTGTGAGATTATTGAAAATGTGGGCAAGAGCTCCATCCAACTCATTTGAAATGCACATTGGCTTCATAATATGGAAAATCAGCTAAATTAAGAGTACTCTGTACATGCAGTGATCTGAACAGCATCCAAAAAAACCAGTACTTTGATGGATGATGTGTCTACTTCAATGAATATTTAGAGAAAAGTGGCGACAAAAAATCATGGCACTGGCTGCAGAGAATGTGGCCTTGGATAGTCCTTCAGTTGGAAGCTGGCTCTGACTTGAATTTGAAGCTTTGACCAAGGCTCACCAGCTTTCTAGAGGCAATTCAGATCATCCTAGCAGTTTTTAATGCAGTGTACCATGACACAAGGTCTTGTATCTGAAGGATTGAAAACATTTTTCTAGATGTCCTATAGACTTCACAACACCATAATTTTGTGCAGATGCAAAAATCAGAGGACTTATGGTTTGACTATGGAAGGGAGGAGCACCTGATAGGTACCACAAGGGTAGAGTTAGGGACAGATGCACTAACCCTAATTTCTTTTTTTTTTTTTTTTTTTTTTTTTTTTTTTTTTTTTTTTTTTTTTTCGTTCCCGCCTATGTTCAAAATCAGGACAGGTTTGGGTAGTGCTCTGGTCTGATGAAGTATTTTTTAGGGTGGTTACACATGGTGGTTTTAAGGTGCTAGCAGTGGCTGCAGTTCACTGACTGCCCTGCTCACAACAGTTAAGGTGTTGTGGGGTATCAGCAATGGGTAAAGGAAGCTGAATCTAATTATTTCAAAATTCCTGAATGTGGTACCTGATTTACCTCAGGTAAGATCATTCCCCATCTCTTTTTGGTGTCCATACAGCAAGGAGTAGGTGAGAGAAGAGAGAGGGAAGAGTTAGGGAGTGGCTGGTCTCGCTGGATGCCCGTGGCTGGTGGCTGGGCTAGCACATGCCTGGCCTTGACTTCCTGCAGCAAGAGTAGTTTGCACTGTCAGCACTGACAAGGCAAACAAAAGTTTTCCTGAAAATGGGATCTGAACTATAAATCCCATTCATGACCATCACCCTTGTAGCTCTTTACCACTCAATTGACTGTCTTCCTAAATATGGATTAGTTTAGGGAAAGGATAGGTGCCTTTCTCTACAAAATAGGCAATTCTGCACAAATGATGTGCCCAGGGCACGTTCAGGCTAAGTAAGGTGATAGTTTCAGCAGTAGACAGTCCTGAGGAGTAGATGAACTGAACTGATGACTGAGCCACAGGCAAATCACTGCCTGATCCTACAGAGCAGGAAGTGATTCAAATGACAAAAGGAAGTAAAAAAAAGAAAATTCACTGCAGTGATATTACAATGCTCAGACTATGCCTGGAAGAGCTGTGAGAGATTTAGATGCCCTTTATAACAGGGAAATCTGGAAACTATTTCAGATTAAAGCCAGCCCTGACAACTATTTACAGAACTCCTTTTGCTATTTTATTTGAACCAGTGTGTGCAACTTACCAGAAAAAAACCCCAAACAAACCAAAGAAAATCACAAAACCTAAGTCCTACATATCTTTTTATAGTTTTGTAGATAAGATATTCCTTTGGTAACAGTCCATGTGAATGTCTTCTCTCTCTCTGCTAACTCCTTCTGTGCTGTTAATTATGAAATTTCCTTCCTCTTTCAGAAAATAGGTTTGATACAATTGTGTTTGGAAGGTTTGAGAGGAGGGGAAGAACTCCAATGTCTTCTTTGCCAGTGGATGCAAAGAAACTTCAGTCACTCCCCCCAAGAGAGACTGACAGATAGGTCAGGCCATGAATCTGTATTAGGCATTAGGACATTTTTCAGATATGGAATTTTTCACACACCCTTGTTACCCATATTTAAAATAATGTTCTGGACCTCACCAATCCACAAGCAGTGGGGGAAGAAAATGTTTTAAATATATTTTCCTGCCAACTTTCCT
This sequence comes from Peucedramus taeniatus, assembly GCA_013400575.1. Taxonomy (NCBI): domain Eukaryota; kingdom Metazoa; phylum Chordata; class Aves; order Passeriformes; family Fringillidae; genus Peucedramus; species Peucedramus taeniatus. The sequence goes on along the minus strand of WBNO01013107.1, from coordinate 29,935 downwards.
GCTTCAGCATGTTTCTCTAAGGTATTCAAGTCAAATTTGGCATTTAAATGTGTTACGGAATTCTACAAAAAGAAAAGGATTTAAAATCTTGAAAAAAAAAAAAAGACAGAATACCTTTAGTTGGAAAGAACTCATAAGGATCATCAAGGACAATTCCCTGTTCATCACAGGACACCCTAACACTAAACTATATGACTAAAAGCATTGTCCAGATGCTCCTTGAAGTGTTTGCCCATGGGAAAGTGGTATACACTTTGCTTTTATAAGAAAGGAAACAGTGATAAAGCAAAGGAAGAAAACAAAGACTAATAATATAGATAATATAAAGAACAGGCATTTTCCCAGTTATTTTTAAAGCCATGTCCAGGAAGTATGACTGGACTAATTATTTTTTTCTTCCACTATCCATTACTTAAAAAATAGTCCAAAAATGCATGTTGATTATTTCCAATGATTGCTGAGCTCAGTTAACAAGAAGCAGTTGAAGGGTAGTACAAAAGGTTGATGAATGTATCTGTAAACCAGCACTCATGGGGATATGTTTGCCTGCTGTGCCTTGCCAAAATATTGAGGTTCAGGTGCTTGTGTCACCAGGCAGGCCTATGCAACATCTGCAGCTGTGATGTGCAGCCTTGGGTGCAGTGTCCTAGATGCTCCTCCATCCCTTAAATATGGCCCCTGATGTCAATGGTATTTTTCATGATCTTTTAATTGAATTATGTGATCCACAACCTTCCAAACATTAAGAAAATTATATTCATTGTTAAATATTATTTAAGAATGTGTTACATTCTTAGATGTTATGCAACTTGAATACTTTCCAGGAGATTACATTAATGATTTAGAATTGCTACATTAAATTTTTCAAAAGTTCAGTCTGAATATAAACCCGTAAGGCAAAGCTTTAATTTCAGTAAACATCCTTTCCTTTATGTTCTTCCCCAAGTTAACATAATTAACACTTGTACCACAAAAGGTTCATGGGTTGAAATGAGAACAGGGAGAGATCACTCACCAATTACTGTCACAGGCAAAATAGATTCTGCTTGGGGAAATTTGTTTAGTCTATTACCAATCAAATCAGAGTAGGATGGTGAAAAATAAAAATATTTCTGCTTAATTACTACATGCTTTGTGGTTGCTTTCATTAGGTAGGTACAGAAGTCAAGCAAATTAATACAAGAGCCACAGTACTTCCAGTCTCATGGTTTATTTCCCTAAATTTGTTCTTATTTTGATTGTGTGGATTTCATCTGTCTGACCTTGTCAGAAAAACTTTAAAATGTTACCTTTATCAGCCTGAATGAAAAGGATTATGAAGGATTATGGCAAAGAGTACCTATCCCCCTTGTTAGAACCTGACCAGAAAAACAGCAGGCTTGTCAAAATATTCAGTGAAATTTGGCAAAGCAAGACCAATTAATGTCATAACCCATGAGAACAAGGACCTTGCAGTGAGCCCCCAGGGCTGGGGGGCTGCTCTCAGCCACTGCAGCTGCTGCATGGGGCACACTTACCCTGCCCATTGCTGCTTTTTCATCAGAGCAGATCTTTGCTTGGAAGGGATCCAAAGCACTGTATGGGTCTTCCTATGTCACTGCAACAGTCTGTGAACACCTAACATCAGTAACTGGCAAATTATCCCCTGCAAAGTCACTATGGCTTGTTACCTCCCACTTCCTATCCATTCAGACCCATCAGACAGGTGGGTATAAGATGCTGCTGAGATTGTGCTTTTCTCCTTAATCTTAGAGATAATAGAAGTTTAATGAACTTGGTGGGATTCCAGAGAATCCTGAACAGGTCAACTTTTATGCTATCAGTACTCTCTGTAAGACACTAGTGTTGGGGATGTTGGCATAACAATTGAATTTGAAGTATCATAGAATTGTCTAAATTCATGCTGGGGAATACAACTTTGTTGTTAGCCCAATTTCTGACCTTTCAGATCAGGACTGGCCAACCTGCACTCCATGGCTGGATGCAGCTTGTGCTGAGATTCACCTGTGAGCAGTGGCTAGGGACAGGTGCCTGACATTGCCAGATTTCAAAAGTGCAAAGGAACAAGAAGGCAGTGCCACCTCCTGCCTGGTGCTCCCTGAGGTATGTGTCAGGTGCAAGGGACATCATAAGGTTGGCTCTTCTAACTTTGCTCTTCCTTGGAGTCTGTCCTCAAGGATTTCAGCACCTTGAGCAGGAGTCAGCACAGCACCCCATCATTCACAGGACTGGCTGTAGGAGGAGAGGTGCAAGCACACCAGGTGTGTTTGGGATAGCAAGGATGCAGTGCAATTGTTCAGATTTTTAGCCCTAAGACCTGTCTGAAACCAGGCTGAAGGGAAAATAATGTTTGCTTTACTACCAGGCTGCAGCTGGCTCTGGTGTGGCTTGAGGTGCAGAGGAGGCTGAAGAAAATGGATCCTTTCCTTTTTATTTCTTTGTTATTACAAAATGTCCAACTGAGAAGAAAATGGAATTCCTCTTGGCCTCATGTTGTACAGGCTCCAGGATAAAACAAGGCTGTTACAATCCCTGACAATATAAATGACAATGTATCTTTTATATAAATAGGTCACATGCTGTAAGGAAATATTGCCAGCGTAAGGCAGATCACTTAAGGCCAAAGAAAACTTCCTCTTTCTAGGCAAGATCTTTAGCAGCAAATTAAAAAATGTATGTTTTTAGAAAAAAATTATTTTCCAAAAGAAGTAGTTGACTTTATCCTTGTTGTTAGTACATTTTGTCATCGTCTGAAAAAGAAAATTCATTTAACTTTGCCCTAACATCTGTACCTAGCATTTCCTTGTAATTTCTTATTTCATTGTTCAATTTCTTCCTTTTATTTTAATCCTGTTTATTTTCTCAGGGAATTAATCCCCTTTCTTGCATTGTCTTTCTGCTGAGCAGACAAGCAGGATCAAATCCTGTGTTTGGGAAATGCAGTCAGCTTGGTTAAAAACAGGAGAGGATGACAAATTTTCTTGATTTTGCTACAGGTGCCAATCAATATGTTACTACGTTTCAAATGATACTTTTACATCACAGATGGCTTTTTTCCATTTTGAGGTTTTTCTAAACAAAACAAAATATTTCCATTTTTAAAATCTGCTGTGATAAAATCAGGCCTTTGCACAGTGATGGGGACAGTCTGCAGTGGTTGGGAATGGAGTATTGAGAGTGTTGTTTTTCTCAAGTTTCAGTTTTTAAGTTTGGGAACTAAAGTGCTGAGTGCTGGCCCTGGGTAGGATCTTGATCTGGGTAAAAAGCAATATGTGGCATTTCCTGAAATTGTGACTGACTTTTGGTATGGCTCTCAAACAAGAATTACCTACTTCATAAGAAAAAGAAGCATTGATTTTCCAATAAGCCATTTTTCATGTAGTTTTCTAGTTGCATTTATGTAAAAATTTAGGATAATAACAAACTCCTGCAGAAGGGCAGAATTTCTTCTAATGTCCTTTAGAATGAATTTCACTTAAATCTTATAAAATTCACTTGTCCCATCTCATAGATGAAAATATCAGGCTTCTGTGTTTTCCTGCTAATTTTTCTTTATTCTGCATAGGTGAGATGTAAGATTTAAAAGCTAAGGCTGAATTTCTGTCTTTAGTATTTTCTTGTTGATTTGATCCCATGAGCTCCACACATCTAATCAGCAGAGACAGTGGGAATGTAGTGAGATATAAACTGGTGACCACCTGCTTTCCCAAGGAAGCATGGTTTGCCCTCAGTGAGATGTCATTCTTTTTTGAGGACAAAATTTGTGCCATGTGGTCTTGTTTTTTAGAAATGTGGCATGTGACAGAATGTTTCCTTATTTAGCACTCAGAGTTTTTACCCGACCATCCAGCCTGCCAAACCGAGGAGGAGCGGCCGCTGTCCTCTCCTCAGCAGGACTTTACCGCCAGCACCTCTCACCATCCAGGTTTTGCTGAAGGGAAGAAAAGGAAACAGCATTTACAATTATGTTCTCTGGGCTCTTGCTTGTTCTCTCTCTTGTTCACAGTTCTTTGCAGCTGGTGGGTAAGTGCCTCCTGCTTGCTTCCTGTGGAGGTTGTCATGAAAGCGCTTCCACTCCTCTGGCTTTTCTGGGTGATTGTGGTTCTGTGGTGCTGCCAATATGGACATTATTATTTTGGGGATGGGGAACCTCTTAATGGCAGGCAAGAGGGAGGGGAACAATCTCATAGAAAACAAGAAATGGTTCTAGAAGGAACCAGAGACTCAATTCTTAATGGTTTTATTCATATACAGTGGCACTATCATTTCAATAACCCCAGAAGATCAGACCTAAGAAAATAATGATACATGTTTAAATGCTTTTTAAAGAATTTATTTAATTCTTTGCTACTGATTTTTGAGCTGTTGATGTCTGGGTAATGGTTTGCAAAATCAGGCAGGGAAAATCTCCAGGAGTGGTGAAATGCAGAAATATTGGTAGGACATTAAGATATTCACAGATGATGGCTCTAAAGGGGGTTTTATTCACTGTTTTGAACAGACTCATTGAGTTCACTGGCATTGATAAAGTGGATGGAAGAATTTTTTTTAAAAATAAAATCGGATTAAGTTTAGGAAATCTCTTGTGGAATTGCAGCGCACAACACTACTGCTATCCCTTTAGCTGCACTTCTCTTGTAGGTATTCTGCAGATCTGAATGTTTAAGGTTAAATCCTTTCACCTTTCTAACTCCTGAGGATTGTCTCAGAGTATATGGTATTTTTTAAATCACCACGGAATCCCTGCAGGCCAGAATAATTATTTTCAGTGTACTGTATATTATCAATTACATTTATTTCAATTTTTGCAAGCTTCTAAAGGGAATGTCTTTAACCTCTTAAATATATTTTTATTAAATATGATACCCACTGCTCAAGGGACAAAAGCTGGTTATTAATCCCACAAGCATTGGCAGGAAATGCAACCAGATGGGTTACAAAGTACAAGACAAGGTAGAAGAGCAAATTCATAGGCATGGTTCATAACTGCTGCTGATAAACTCATTGCAGGACTGAAATTAGCTCCCCTGCTTCTACCTTACCTTGAAGCCAACACTTCAGGCACGATCAGGTAAACTGCCTGGAGAGCTGGGGATCAAATTTCTGGTGCAGGTCTACCTTCTAACTTCCACCAGCATTTACACACTGGCAAGTGTCAGATGCTACTACTCCCCTGGTCCTTGCTGCTTTCTCAGACTGTGATTGATTTCCCAAAGTCATTCCTAGTTTTATAGTCAATGGCTCATAGTAGGGGATGGCAGATCTGGTAGTCAGCAAGGCTGAGGAGCCCAGAGTGACCCCTGAGAAGCCCAGACTGGTTCACTCACATTTATATGATGAAAAGGAAGGGAAAGCAAAGGAAAGGTGGATTTGGGGGAGGGGAGGCAAATGGCTCAGCAAAGATGGCCTGTGTACCCACTGGGAGACCTGGAAGACCTGGAAGGGTGAGAAAAGTTCGTAGAGGTCAGAGATCAACAAGGCCATGCATCTGAGGATGGGTTGGATGGAACAAAGTAATGGTTATGGCAGTGAGGCTGAGGGAATTCACTGACCTAAAATCATCCAACAAGCTGTGCTCAGCCTCAGCTGCTGCTGCTGCCCACCACTGATCCACAGTATGGTGATGTATAATCATGACATACATCTTCTATTGTCTACTTCATTTTTAATCAGAATTGATGTTGCTCTGGACCCTGTTGAAAAATAGAATGTTTTTATCTGAATGAAGGTAATGACTTCTTGTTCATGTGAATGGCAAGTAGAATCATATCACTTTATCCACGGTACATATATTCTATAATAACTATTTGCTATGTGTTGTTTTGTTTTACAGACATTAAAACATTTTTACTGTATAATAAAGTCAACAGGCTCTGTCTTGAGGCATCTATTGCACAGTCAGTTAGAACTGTCACTTGCAATCAAGACAATGAATCACAGAAATTCAGGTGGATCACAGATCATCAGCTTATGAGTGTGAAACTGAAACTATGCCTGGGGGTGCCATTGAAGAAGGATCAGGCCATGGTCACCCTGTATCCCTGTAATCAAAACAGTGAACTCCAGTGGTGGGAATGCAGAAATGAAAGCCTCCTTGCAATTCGAGGAGAAGATTTATTTTTCAGTCCTGGCAATGAAGAGCATGATAATGTTTTGTTGAAGAAGGAGCTGAGTGCAAAGAATAAATGGAATATCTATGGGGCCACGGATGTTTTATGTTCCCAAGGATATGAAGGTACAGAAAATTGATTCTTTCATCCTTTGCATTAATTCCTTTGTGAGTGTTTGAGTGTTTAGGATCTTTGGCTCTGGCTATTCTGACTCCTTCAGTGACCACCCCAGTTTTAGAAGATCCATGCACTGAGGTATTTAACCTTGAATTTAAGGTTATATTTATGTCCAAGTCCTATATGTATTATACACAAATCCTTTTTTACTCTATGCATTATAGTACATTAGTATTTCAAGTACTATAAGTATTACATGTAGTCTCTAAATATTCTATAAATACATATTATTAGCGAATATGTATATACGTACTTACACTCATACTATGTATAAGTATTCTCTAAAGTCACTATTGCTATACTGTCTCACTACATTATTAACAGAGCACATAAACACTAATAAGTTTCTTACACAGGGACAGGGATATGAAATTTACATCCCCATGAATGAAGCACAATATGGGTGAGCTGAGAAAGGTCTGAAAGTACTGATGTAAGTGGAGGAAGAATGGCTGTTTTGACTCAGCAGATAAGGATGCTCATGGAATAATTACAGTCACCAATGCAATTACCTTTTTTGATTAGCTGAAGTCTGATTGTTCTTAATGGCTTTCACACATCCAGAATGAATGCTCTAAAAGCCACCTCACAGGATATTTCAACACTGAACTCTTAGCTTTGCATGTGGGAAGCTGCTTCACTGTGCAAGATTCTTAAAATGGTCACTGGAATAAAACCAGAGAGAGATAGTCTAATATATGTTTACTTTTTTTCCAGGAATGAAGATTATAAATATTAGAGTTCCTAATACATACTATGCATAGTTCCTGCTCTTGCATGTGGTATAGAAATCTTAACTTTTTTGAATAGAAGTATCTTAGGGTAGAGCTCTGGATCCTTATTAAGATTGTAAAAGCATATTGGTCAGAAATATAATTATAGACCTCATCTATGATATATTACTTTACACCAGAATAACACTGCTCTAAAACATATATCAGCAGCTGAAGTCTGAAAAAGTGCTGAAACAATTTTTTTTACGATTATGGAACAGGAACCATGGAAAAACCACTTTGAGATGCAATTCTGCCTCAGACCTTACTTTTTCCCTAGTTTACATTAATTTATTACTTTTCATATTCATGTTATCATTTTGTCTTCTCAGAGACCTTCACGCTGCTAGGCAATGCTTTTGGGGCCCCATGTGTCTTCCCTTTCATGTACAGGCAGCAGTGGTGGGCGGAGTGCACGGCCGCGGGCCGCGCCGATGGCTGGCTCTGGTGCGCGACCACTGCCGACTACGACACGGACCAGCGGTTTGGGTTTTGCCCCTCCACAGGTAAGGTACCTGCTCCCCCCCAGGTCCCCTCAGCGTGCCAGCACGAGCAGAATATGAGTATCTTTATAATAAAAACTTGTAACTTACAAAAGTGTATTTTAGTATATGGTGCATTGCCACAGGGTGCAGCTCGCTATGCGAAGAAATGACATGTTGCACAAAGATGTGAAGAGAGGGATTGAAGTGTAAACCAGCATTCAGTCCCCAGTTACTGTGGGGGTGTTGCTGAGCAGCACGATCATTCTGAGCTCTTTACTGCTTCCCAGCCAGGATGTGTGCTGTCACTGTTGTACAACCCTTCTCTGAGGACTCCCGTTGTGATGGAAGTGGGCACAAAAATGAGCACTGTAGGAAGATTGATGTTGAAGCTAGTGTTTCGATCTGCATGATTCTCATGTGAACATATTTTTTTGCTAAATGGAATGTGTCATTTTATCCATGCTTTTAAGCCCTGTTTATATTGTCCAGGAAGCAGCCTTTCCTTTGACATCTGCCAGGCATTTCTTTGCAATTTCAATCACTTTCTTCTATTTCTATGGTCACTTTCCCCTCTATCTTCCTTTATGGCCTGGAGATATTTGCATTCATGATGTTGCAATCTCCAGCTGACACATCTCATCTTTCCTCTATATTTCTCCCCATGGCTCCTGTTCAGCATTGCCTTTCTTTATTAGAATGCCCCTTTTCTCCACTTGATTTAAAGTGGACTTCCAGTGTGGCACGCATCCCTAGTCAGCGATGCTTTCCAGGTTCCTGCAAAGAAACCCCACACACTGAGCCCTGAAGGTGTGACATAGGGTCATTGAATAATTTTCAGAGTTTTTGAAAGGTAGTCCCAGCTTTCAGTTCTTTTTTAAAAATTTGTCTTCATACTGACTTTTGGGAATGCTCAAATATCTGATAAAATTTTGTGTTGTGCTTGACTGAGCATGTAGAGATCTTCAACAAATCAAAGATGCCAAGGTAATTGGAGGAGGAGCATGGTGCTGCTCAGCACCATTGCTGTGTGACAGGGACATCCAGAGGCTCTTTGAAAGGGGATGGGATTTATCTAATAACTTTTTTGATGCTAAATTCAGGTCTAGAGCTAGTTCTTACAGCTTTTAGTGGGAGCTGCTGTCTAGAGAGAGGAGATGTTGCACATCTTTTCAAAATTTTCACCTGGGACTTCTGTCACCCACTCCATGCAATGTATTTTCCTATGCAATCACTTTCCTTGTAGCAATTTCTGACTTGTCTCTCTACATGGAAGAGGAGGCAGTATAGGCCAGCTTTACCTGTCAGCTTACTGTCCTTAATTTTGTCCTTCCCCATCTGCTCATAACATTTTCAGTGGTCTTGAAAGAGCAGCCCAGGTGAAATTTAAGGAGACGAATGAGAACCTGCCACACAGAATGAGAACCTGCAACTCAGTGTTTTATTGGCAAGTTACTATGACCTCTCTGCTGTTATTATTCTTTCCACAGATAATGACAGCACATGGACTACAGATCTGTCAACAAATGTTCACTACCAAATAAATTCTGACTCAGCTCTCACATGGCACCAAGCCAGGAAGAGCTGTCAGCAGCAAAATGCAGAATTACTGAGTATCACAGATATCCATGAACAAATATACCTTAAAGGTAAGGCAGTAAAGCAAACCCTGGGTTGCATTCAGGTTCTGTTCAGGCCATCATAATAGCTAAGGATTATTTAGTCTGATTTTGGTCATTGCCTTTGGACCTAAATATGTGTGGGCAAGAAAGCAAAATATTTTAGAACTTACAAGTTCATATCAAAACTGCTGCCAAATTTACATAGAATTCAAAGTATTCCAGCATCCTGCAAGCATAACAATTTGACATCATATTTACAAATCTTATTTTATATATAGATTTTTTTTAATGGGGGAACAAATCCTGAAAAGTAAATTAAAGTTACTTTTGGTCAAAAGAAAACTTTAAAAAATATTGAAAAGGAAGAAGAAAATATCTATCTTTATGCTGAAGGAAGGACGTGTTTTGTTTCAAGTGCAGTTTTGACAGCTATTTTTTTCATTCACTTGGCAAACTGAAAAGTATCAGTTATTTATAGAAGTCAAATTGCAACTTTACTTATCCACACATAGATGAAGGAATGATATGGAAGAAATATTTATTATTCATTTTAAAGATTAATTTAACTTCTAATACATTTATTATTATTGTTTATATTTATATTCTACCAATAATTCTACTTAAATGTACAGAATTTAGCCTATTCTGCAAAGACAGTTTTGTTTTGGATATGCTCTGTGGATATAACCTGTGTTCATTTTGCATTAGTTGACAGAATAAAATAGGGAGTTTCTGTTTGTTTGCCTTTTTACAATATTCGAGCTTTGGCATATTTCAGCTTATTAGGTGCCAGAGTATCTACAGATATTTGCAGTTAGATATTTAGGAATTGCAAGTCTTCCTAGAGAAACTGTTAGTGACCATTGCTGATACAAAAGAGATTTATAAAATAATTTATCTTACTTTTGTAACTTAGAATTAACAGAAGATACAGATTCTGCACTGTGGATTGGACTCAACCGACTGGACTTGAGTAGTGGATGGCAGTGGATTGGAGGCAGCCCTTTCCAGTACTTAAACTGGGCTCCAGGTAGATGTGACTGTTTGATTTTGTATTTCCAAAGAGAAAATACGAATACCTCAAATACTGCTGTAAATTTTATTATCAGATAGTTATGCCATGAGATAAGTATTTTAGCTTTTCTTGCTTTAACTTTAGAAAAATCTCTTTTTCTATAGCAATATAAGACAGAAGTCTTCAATGTATTGCAAAAATACTTTAGCTGTGAAAGCAACACTTCCTGTCCCAAAAATATTCAGTCTTCCATTTCTTGACTAGCAACAAAAGTATGAGTTTACAGGTTTGTATCCACTTACCTAACTTGCACACTACAGATGTTTCCACCACTGGAAACACACCTTAGCTCTTGCCAAAGCTGGGAAAGACATGACCTCCATCACTTCCTCCAGGAGTGGTTCTCATGTGCATTTTATACCTTAGAGCTCTGTTTTTCTTTCAGAAAAGTTCATTTTTTTTCTCTGTACTTTTCCCAAAGGAAGCCCATCTCCAGAGTCTGGAAAGCTCTGTGCGGTTTTGAATCCTGAAACAAAAGCTAAATGGCAAAATTGGGAATGTGATCAGAAACTTGGTTATATTTGTAAGAAAAGGAACTTTACTTTGGTTCCTTCAGGTATGTTAATACATATTGATAATTGAAGCAGAAGATGTTATCTGAATAGCTCAACACATTGACAAAAATGAACAGAAAAATTTTATTAGAAATAGAACTATTTCTTGTTTCTCATTTGCTTTTTACAATGATTGCAACCTGTCTGGTCTGATCTCTAGTTCCACAACACATAGACTGAAACAGATGAAAGCAAGGAATGTCCAACTTGTCTCTCCTGTCTGTGTTTCAGGGGCCAGGTCTTCTCTTTAAGTACACACATTGTAGGCCATCAAAAGGGAGCACAACCCAAAAAATATTTTTCAGAAGAGGGACATTAGTAAATATAAGACCCAGAAAGAAAGATGCATAACTTCGTGTGGCTCTAAGTCATTCACCATAACTTGTGGTCAACCAGCATCCAGATAGGCAAGTTCAGAGGTGACGGCAGAATTGCTGGAAGATTGAGACAATGGAAGATTGGCACACTGAAGTGAGAAAAGATATTTTAAGTGTATAGGGTCACTCCAACACACCCTGTTGGAGTGACCCTATGTATTCATCTAGCTATAAATTTGTCTTGATGGCTTTTACTCTAGCAATATACTTAATCCTTTAAAAATTCTAAACCTTCTATGTTAGCTGCAGATAATGTCTGATTTCTCCTGACAAATAAGTACTAGGTGATAGAGAAGCTGATAAAATTAATGAATTACAAAACGAATACAATTAATACATTGCAAAAATAATATATTTGTTGCAGACCTTTGACTAAACTTACAATTTGTATTAGATATTATTTGTATTAAAAAGCTTTCCTTCTCCAAGATAAAAATGTCCTGATTTAGAGAATCACATTTATGCCTACTACGTTTTGTGTTCTTCATTTCCTTATTATGAGAATTTAAAAAGAAAATTCTTAGTTTAGAACTTTTGCACAGAAGGAGTGGAAATATTTTCAGTGTCATGTCTCTTGCATGACAAATGAGCTCCTGTAAAGGCTTGGTACATGTTCCTAGGTGACCCTGGGCCTGTTACCTGCCCAGATGGATGGGTGACCTATGTGGATCATTGCTATAAGATCTTCAGGGACAGCAAAGGATGGGAAGGAGCTTTGACCTCTTGTCAGAAGGAAGGGAGCCACTTGGCCAGCATCCAAAGCCTCGAGGAGCACAGCTTTATGGTGTCTCAGCTTGGGTACAGTGAGTATTTCCAGGGGGTCTCTTGCCTATATCTGTACGGAAAATAAGACAGCTGAATTGATAGTTCCTGCTGAATTCTGGATGTTGTCAAAACTCTTATTTTATTTATTGCCAAAATAATTGATGTAGGTCTGGGGGGCTGGGCTTAGGGATTTCTCTGTTTTTTTAAATTTTGTTGAAAGAAGCATAAAGCAATTATGCTTCAAGTAAATAAAGCATTATTCTAAAATTTGATTAGTGCAATGGAACTGAAAAGTAACTATTCAGACTTCTATCCTACCACTGTGGTGTATCAGCATTAGGCTGGTAATTCATACCCACTGTTATGAGGAAGAAGAGCAAAAATTTTTCCCCCAATGCAAGGATTTCCTTACAATCTAATTTTCCAAAGCATACAGTCTTTATTTTTATACCTATATGAAAATATTAATTTATAAAATTATCATAAAACATGCAAAATATTTTTATGCTGCATAATTTGGTGAAAGGAATTGTATGTCCAAAGCCTAACAGTTGGTGCTGTGAAAAGGGTGGAGTGCCAAAAGATGTCTTATCTCTGTTTCCATCTTTAGAGCCAACAGACAAGCTGTGGATTGGGCTGAATGACCGAAAGGTTCAAATGTATTTTGAGTGGAGTGATGGTACCACAGTGACATACACAAAGTGGCACCTGGGAGAGCCATCCACTACAAACAACAGGCCAGAAGACTGTGTCCTGATCAAGGGCCAGGTGACATTTCCCAATACATATTGTACTTCCACATGAAAAATAACTACTTAACAATAGAATAACATGACCTGTTATTTCAGCAAATGGCTAAGACCAGAAAAAAAGAGATGTAGGGATTGAATTGAATGAGATTGAGAATGAGATTGAATGTGACCTTTAAAAAAAACCCAAAACATTACTGCTTCACTGGTGAGATTTTCTCTTTAAATACATCTGAAAGTCACAAATAAAATTATTAGGGCTACAAAACATGTCTCTGAAGGTATTTTGAGTACAACTTCTCCTTTTCCTCTGATGGTACTGATAGTATATGGAGATCTCTGATTCCTGCTGGCTCCTCTTTGCATGCTCATTTGCCATTCCATAGCAAAACTGCCTGTGCAGGACCCAGCACAACAGGTCAGGGAGCAGCTCCATGCACCCTCCTCCCTTCTTATCACTGCCAGCTGAGGCTACCCTGCTATAGCCCAGTCTACTATTTCACAGAACGTGAGCAGATTTGGTTTTGATATCATGTAGGAAAATTGTATAAGGAAAAATACTCCATTTAAAAATTAAGGAGAAAGAAAACAAAACATTTTCATTAAAAAGAAAGACATTATTTATCTCCTTTAGATTATTCATCTTTATCTTTTTTTATTTCAAACTTTTTCCTGACACAGAATGGCTATTGGGCAGACCATTTCTGTGAGAAGAAGGCTGGTTACATCTGTAAAAGAAAAGCTACATCACAAATAGCTGGAGAAAAAGAAAGTATCCCTGCAGGTTGTAAAAAAGTGAGTATGTGAGAATGGAACTCCAGTTTTTCAGATGAAATAGGTACATTGAGAATAAATTGGAATTATTTGTATTAATTACATGGAAGGGTTTTTTGGTTTAATTTATGATGAAGTTTCTCCCGCTCTCTCAGTTACTCTAAAATTTGGAAAACCATTTACAGAAACCACTTAGGAGGAATCTGTAATTTCACTGCAAAAAGTTTCCAATTCATAATATTAATGATAATTGTGCTTCATTAATTTTTAAATGGCATATTTCACTCAATACATGATATCACAATTATTTAAAACTTGTATGAAAATCCTAAATTCATGTTACAGGACTGGAGAAGATATGGGACCTACTGCTATTTTATTGGACATGTTCCAGCAACATTTTCAGCAGCAAACACCACTTGTGAAGGAGAAGAAGGTTACCTAGCCACAGTTGAAAGCAGGTATGATAATGACTTTTTCTTTGCTTTTAAATAGCTAAAGACTGTATCTTATGAAATATTCCTAGAAAAGCTAAAACAACACCAAGCAGCAAAATGGTTAAGTAACAGATGAGGTCTCTAGTTGAATAACAAAAAAGTATTGCTTTTTTTTTTTTTGTTTATATGGAATCTGAATGTTCTGTAGGGTCTTTTCCCCCAGCCTGAAGCAAGGAATAAGAGAAAAAAATTCCATCATCTAATTCCACATTAGACTAGCAGGATTTGGGTAAATGACTTTGTTCTCACTTGCATCATTGTGATGTCTCTTACAGGTATGAACAAGCCTATCTAACTAGTCTTGTTGGGCTGAGGCCTGAGAAATATTTCTGGCTTGGCCTCTCTGATGTGCAGGATCAAGGCACTTTCAGCTGGGCCAATGGTGAAGCTGTGTCCTTCACACACTGGGATGCAGGAATGCCTGGTAGGTGCTGTGATGAGGGATGGTGGGTGCTCTCTGAGAATGTGGTCCCTGTTTATGTTGCATGGGTAATGTCCTCTGAATTTTATGGTTTGAACTTATTTGTAATTTTTATAAGTACTTGCAGTTTTCAAACCCCATATTCTAATTTCAAAGGGAAAATTTTTAACTGCACTTTTATATTAGGACATCTGATATATTTACCCATAAGATTAACTTTTGGCCCATCTTCACAAGGAGATAAAAGGAGTTACAAATGGGTCCTAAGACTATTCCACACTTGTCCCTCTAGAGAAAAAGTTAGCCTGGGAAAATAGTTTGAAACAGAGCTACTGTAATATGGATTTTAAGTTAGAATTCCAAACTCAAAGTACCAAAAATCACTGTAATGGGATTATTTTTATGTGTGATACTAAGAATACTGCATTCATGGGTTCATATTGTGCAGAAGCACAGAAAACAAGATTTCATTATGCCATGAGGAAATCTGCTCTCTGTGGTATATACTATATTCCTCTTAGTGATCATTTGTCTAAAGACTTTCTTGAAAACCTACAGTGAGGTTTTAAAATATAGAATAAAAACAATAAAAAAAATCATGAAAGACAAAGACTAATAAAACCTTAGCAAATGCCATAAGAAGAAAGCTTGCCAGGGAGTGAGTCTGTGCTGTCAGAAGATGATCAGAGCATGAGGAGAGCACTCAGAGGTCATGTTAAGGAATCTTCCCTCTCTGACCACCCAAGTGCCACTCTGGAGTCACACTCACACCACCTGAGCTGGACCAAGGTCCCTCCCCAGCTACACCCCACACTCACACAGTTAGACAAGGTTTCCTTAACAGCTTGAACCCAGGTTTCCCCAGATTTTTGATCCCTAAAATAATTCAGTCATGGTGCAGTAATAACAATAAACAGCTTGAGCTGGGTGCCTCCAAGGAGGGTCCATGAACAAAGGAAACCCTGAGCTATTTTACAGTCTAAATGCAGTAATGTCTGGGGTCCTTGGCCCCTGCTGGGTCTTTGGGTCTCCAGTCACTGGCTGGACCATTGGTGCCTGTGCCCTGTGCTGTGCAAAGGGTCAGCACCAGTTCACAGCCCTTTGCCTTGGGTCCCACCAGCAAGAGCTCAATCTTGAGTTGGCACTGCAGCCTGCAAACCAAACTACCCTCAGCAAATGCATTCCTCAACAATCAGGCTGAAACAGTAAAGAAAAATCTGTTTCCTTGCATCTGTGTTCAATGAGAAGAAAATAGACTTTCTGTGCTGGAAAGTTTCCTCGTGAGAGTATCTTTAGAGAGTCTATTTCAAGCTGAAATATCAATAAAATAGATTATGGAGGAAATTGATGGCATGAAGTCAGGACTAAGCATGGCTGCAGAAGTTTCCATGATCTGTTAAAATTACATGAAATAAACCCTTCTCTTTAATGTGTAAAGAGAGCTTTAGCTTTCCTGCTAAAGCTACCTTGACACCTAAGCTTTGCTAAAAGACAAATTTGGTGCCAACATTTAAAATTGTTACAGAGAGATATGGAGAAATATAGATGAATAAGTCATTAGTTAATTAACTGAATCTGTTATAAAGAAGATATAGTGGGAAAGATACATAAAATCACTTCTGGAAAGGGAGGTCATGCTTATAGATCTCCCAGAGCTCCACACAGAAGGTGAAAGCATATGAATGAGGGAAATCTAGTAAGTGTGGTCTACCTCAATTACCAAAAGCCTTTCAGCTAATCTAATGTAACACAGAGAAGCTCTTACATAAGTAAAAATATCGATAAAAAGGCACTGACTGGAAGGTGGATTTTTTTAATGGGGGCTATTTTTTACTGTGTGTAAGTGATGAAGTGTGTTCCTCAACAGAACCCCATAATGACTTGTGCAAAGCCCATGCTGTTCAACATATTTGCAGACCATCCAGAAAATGTGCAGTAGTGAGGTGACAAGATTAGCTGATGAGAGTAAATTATTTCTGATAATAAAGATGTGCCTGTGATAAAATTCAGGATGATATCAGGAGAACAAGTGACTGAGCATGATCAGTAGGTGAAAAATCCAGTAAAACAGGAGGTGAACTTTGATGCAGGTAAAGGATGCTCTTAGGAACAAACACATGTTTTGAATTGCCATGACACGATGGATTTATAGCTGAACTTCATTTCAGCTTGAGGCACCACAGCAGATGGGTCCATTAAAACATCAGGTCTGTGCACAACAGGAATTTTTAAAAAACCAACCAAAACCTCCCAAATAAAATGTTTAAAATACTTAGGAAATTGAGAAAGACCACAAATAAGCCATTGAATAAGCTCATTTTGTGCATTTGACTGCATCTTGTGTGATGTAGGCAGCTCTGTTTCCCTCTGAGAGAACAATCTAAAATTATCGCAGACATCATGGGATAAGTTTCACCCTGAAGCTGTCTAGGTTTGCATGTCTGCCCTCTGCATGCACCAGTGGGGCTGTTGCCATCTATGTGAAAACCACTTGTGACCAAGGTAATGTTATCTCAGGTAAAACAGGCTTAACATAAATAGAAATGAGCTTCTCACTTGAAAACACAAGATTTCACTGTAAAAACTCTCAATCTACTTTCTATCCAAATAATTAATTATGCAGGACATTCAAAATGATAAAAAAAAAATAGGATTCTATATTGATCATCTCCTCTAACAGAAAATGCCACTCCATATGAAAACCACCCAAAGTATAAACTTTTTTTCAAATGATATTGCATTGCAAAAAGTGAATGGCTGCTGCTCAAAGACTTTGATGGAATTAAATTCACTCTTTAGAAAATATACAATATGCTTGTTTTGTTTTGTTTTTTCTTGTAAAGGAAATAGTCCAGGATGTGTAGCCATGAGAACTGGGACTGCAGCTGGATTATGGGATGTTCTTGACTGTGAGACAAAGCAAAAATATATTTGCAAGCAGTGGGCAAAGGGTGCAACAGTTCCACCTATTCCAACTACTGCTCTGGCCCCCACATGTCCTGAAGGTTGGGTATCAAACAACCATAGAAGTTCCTGCTTTAAAGTAAGTGCCTAAATAGTTAAAAGAAACAGCTTGGGTGGGGAAAAAATGGGCAAGAAAAAAAAAAAGAAAAAGGAACTGACATCTTCATTTTGCAATATCTGAGATTGGAGTAGAGCAAAAAACAAAACCCCCAAAATTCTTCTCAGGAAAACATCCATGAGATGGGAAAAACTAAGGAAGAAAGATAAGGTTGAAGGGAGGGAAGGGAAGGGAGGGGAGAAGAGCACAGGAAAGAAAATGAGGAAGTTTGTGCTTCAGGGGTTGAAGGAACTGGAGCAGGAAATGGAAGAAGAGGAACATAAATATCAAGGCCCCAGAAAGACATAAAGGAAAGAAAAAAAAAACCAGGAAATAATTTCATATTAATTTTATTTAAAGGAAAATGTCATAATTCTTTATTAAACAGCAGAAGCAGCAAAGCTGGTTTGTCAGCGCTGCTCTGTATGTCTGTTGTACAAAGATGTGATGTTTGCCTGAGACATGTTCAGGGAACAAACAGAGAAACTGAAGTGTAGCCTCCAGCAGCACAATGCCTAAGGCTGGACCTTGCTAAAATCA
>WBNO01013107.1:0-11913 GCA_013400575.1 Peucedramus taeniatus | reverse complement strand
AAAAAAAAAAAAAGAAAAAAAAAAGGATAAAAAGTCACATGAAAGGTTAATTAAACCGATGTTTATGAAGGACATTTACTTGAGAGTTTCTGATGCAAAGCCACAGATAACTTGTGTTTGAAGTACAATCAGCTATATCTGAGCAGGCATAAAAAAGGAGTTTGAACAAGAAATGAATGTAATGTGAAAACAGTGATTTGGGATCACGCAAAGTTGAAATGTGGTAAGTGTAAGGTGTTAATATTTTTATCATTTATTTATTTATTTATTTATTTATCAATTTATTGAATTAATGAGTCTTTTTTTTTTTTTTTCAGTTCTTTCAAATTCATCTGGAATGCTATTTATTTGGACTCCTTTATCCCCAAATTATAATTTTAACTTTGGTCAAAACTGTGCTTATTTTCTCTTAAGCCAGTAGATATCATACTGCAAATGTAAAGCAAGAGTTGTAAACAAGGTCATTCTTTTGCCTGAATATTCAGACTCCTCCAAGACCATTTTGCCTCTCAACCACAGCTGCTCTTCTTTCCCTTCATATGGAAGCTGTCTTGGGCCCTTCTTCAGTTAAAACAAATTAAAAGGAGTTGGGGAGCTGTATTCTCTTTTCCCTTCTAGAATTTTTTTTTTTTTTTTACCACTATGCTAAGTAGGTAGGCAACTCTAGTGTAAAAATTCTGGCAACAGAGTGGGAAATGCTATTTCTCTTATAGACTTTAACCCAGCTCATATGAAACTTCATTTATGTTTAGGCAAGACTATAATTCCTTTATTATTATAACATGTATAATATATGTTTTAAATTAGTTTCTCCATAGTGTTTTTGCAGATCAAAAATTAGAAAGAAATCATGGTTTGAAGCTCGAGATTTTTGCAGACAAATAGGAGGGGATCTGGTCACCATTAACTCTAAGGAGGAGATGCCATTAGTAACCCAAGCAATGAGGTTGGTATTTGATGTGTGTTTATCTTACCAGATTTAAAAACTTTTCATATGAACTATTATGAATGATCCTACATGATTTCTGAAATGTATGGATTCCTCAAAAGCCAAAAGACCTGTGATACTTTGAAATTTATCTATTCAGTACTGTTTTAACCTTTTCATGGAAAAAAAAGAGTGATTTGTGTCAAGGAAAATTTTTAAAAAACCTCCACCAGTATCATGATTACTAGATATAGTTTAGAAACACATGAAATAAGTGGTATTTCTACAAGGGTAGAAAATATGATCGGTGTATCTACTGTTGAAGTAGATATATATCCACCTTTCAGTGGTCAGTGCTGAAACCACTTTTTGAATCTGTGAAGGTTTTCCCTGAGTGAATAGTACATTAGGGCAATACATGATCACTACTAATAATAAGTCTGATAACTAAGTTATTGACACTGAACCACAGAAATATTACACATTTCTATGAAGAACGTGTATGCACTTCACCAAAGGTTATAGGGAAATTTGCAACTTCACTGATTTTACGATGTGCTCTAGAAAGTTAAATTATGTATTTCTGGATTTTTTGGTTCTGACGTTTACTCACTGTTCTGTTCTGTACTTTCTTTTAGAGCCACTCCCTGTAAGTTTGAAATAGCTTGGCTCGGTATATTTTCCTTGAATCCAGATGAAGGATTTGCCTGGAGTGATGGCTCTCCGGTGAGTATCTTAATTTTTCACCATATTTGTTTGCTTAAGAGAATTTGGGATTTCTACATATACTTTTTGGCTTTCAATCTTGCAAACATTCATGCAGCTGCTAATCTATATTGTCATGACTAATATCACAGCTAAACATTTGAATATATGGAAATTATCTGTATCTCATCAGATTCTGTAGGTTTCTGTGTAACACTCCAATTTATTTTCTTTTCCAAGAACACAATATTTACACCTAAGGTCAAAACATAAAAAATTCATTATACTGTATCATGTATCCTGTCTCTGGTAGTAGCCATAAGCACCTAAAAAGCTAATCAAACAGTGAGCATGTTTCCCAGTATACTCCTGAATCCCCCAGTAAGTGATGGCTCAGGGTCTTTTAGAACTGTAGCTCATGTCTGTAATTTTAATTTATTTATTTCTGGGAATTTATCTAGTCATCTCTTGAGCCCATGCAAATATCTACAGCCATGAAAAACATTCCTGCAGGATTCTACTCTTTATTACCCTCCATTTACTACTACTCCCTATTCTTTGGTTTTCTTTAACACAAGCAAGGACCTTTTATCTTATCCTGTTCACATTACTTTCCACAAAAGTTTCAGAAAGAGTTGTTATCAAGAATTCTTGACAATAATAGGTAGGTTGTATCACATGTGTCGCCCTTCCCCTTTGGATGTCAGTTTCTTCAGAGGCACCTCCTCTAGATTTGTAGGACACGACTTCCTTCCCAAAAGTCACACTCCCATCCTCGTTAACCACAGGGAAGGGAAAAAGTAATGCTGAATTGATGCACGACATGGACACTGCCACCAGACAGATGCTGGACAATGTAATTTTGAACCAGGTCAGATGTGGAGTGAAAAGTACCCTGTCTGCACATGATTAGCATGAGTGATATATAGGTAAAGTTTACAGCTAGGTGAAGTTCATTAGAAACAGTTCCTTTGCCTGTTTCTCTTCTGTCTGTCTATGGCTCAGGGCACAAACAAAAAAGCTCTCCATGGCAAGACAGCCATGGCTGAGCACTGACATCACTGGCCCACTCTAAAATCCTTAAACCTGTAGCTCTCTCTGCATTTCCAGCACTTTTTAGCTAAAACCAGAGTCTTTGCAACAAAAGCAATTAGTTTATATTTTCCAGTGGAAAGTACAGCTACAAAAACAGATGAAAAGAGTAACAAAGTTGATTTCTTCTATAGGTTAGGTACACAAACTGGGATGATAGTCCAAGGAATTCAGGACGACTCAAGTTTTGTGGCTCATTCCATTGGACGGGATATTCTCAACCATGGTCTCTTTCAGTCTGTCAAGTACAGCATAACTGGGTTTGCCAAATAAAACAAGGTAGATTTCTTCTTTTTTGGCAAGAAGATTAAAAAACTTTAATAAGTAATTGCTTTGTAAGTTAAGTTACTGGAGAAAGAGACAAAATTTTGAACTACTTCTTCCAAATGGAGGTCAAGAGCATTAAGTAACATATTATGGGCTGAGATTTTTCAATTATGAATGATAAGAATGAAGTTTTTTTAAATAAATTAGGGTGTATAAATAATCCATATTTTTGCAAGATTACAATTTTTTTGGTATTAGGTATCTTTTGCTTTTATTTTTTGTAATGTTGCAGGAGTTAAGGAGTTGTAAGGTTGTATTCCTTGCAATACTGTTTTTTATACTAACACAGGTGAAGCTAAAAATCATGTATATCTTTGTCAGATTTGCTGCTACTTCAGGTTCTCCTGTAGAATTATTCAGGATTCAACTGATTTTGGGAAAGCAATTCATGGCAGTGCTATTTCTTTTTCTATCCCAACCAGAAATAACTCAGAGTCCATATATGTATGTATATAACTATATCTATATCTATACCTAGATATGTATATATGCATGTACATAAAGTTGCATTTCCTTTTGCTTATGAATATTACTCACAGAGTTTTTTTTATAGAGCTAAAGTAAATCTAGTGGAATTTTTCTCCATCTTGATGAAAATACCCCCAGGTGAATTATGGAATGTCTACTTATGGATCAGTAAAGGAGCTGTATGCCACAGTTTAAAGTGTTTCAGTTAAGTCTACTGTGACTTACAGGTTTGGAAGGGCAATTTTCCCTTGCCTCGCTCTGTGCAGGAATGTGATTCAGCCTAAGCAAAAAAAAAGCTATGGCTTTGCTGAAGTGAAGCACCTCTTATGATACAAAGTTAAAGTAGATGACCTTGCATATTGAGCAATGTGAAGCTGAACTCTATGGCTAAGCCTGCTTACTAGTCAGTGGCAAAGGGGTGAAGAATCCTGCTCTGTTCCTCACTCTTCTTGCAGTCAGTCACAAGCTACATCATAACACATTCTAAAGAGATGCATCATGCCTTCTATTTTCTTCTTTTGCAGGAGTGTCATTAAAACCTGAACCAATTGACACATATGGTAGGTCTTCGTATCTATTTTTTTTACTATTAATATTTTTTCCCTAAAATTGTTATTCTAAAAAAAGCTTTTGTGTTCTACAGATATAAAATTTAAGGGTACCTTATTTATCTTCCAGAATATAAAACCACTGCAGATGGGTGGGTCATATATGAAGATAAGCTCTACTATATCAGCAAAGAACAGGTCTCCATGGAAAGAGCCCAAGAGTTTTGCAGGAAGAATTCCGCAGACCTAGCTGTTGTTAATAGTAACAGTGAGAGAAGGTTCCTACAGAGAGCACTAAAAGAAAATGTAAGAATCATTATAGACAGCCTAAAGTAGAAACCCTTTTGACAATCTGCTTGTAAAACTTGAGTTGTCTCAGAAGCAGAGCCATCAGCATTTTCACTAATGAAATATTCCTAAATGCACTCTTTGATCCCGTGGGACTTGGCCTCTCTTGCTCCAAACCAGCTGCACTGATGCAGTTGACAGGAAGAGTGATGTGGGAAGGTACCAACTCCCTTGGAAAGTAGCTGGCCTTTGAGGGAGAATAAAAAAAGGAGTACCAGTTTCTGACTTAAAATCTGCTTCTTTTCTACTGCATTCCAAGTGCCTTCAGTGCTGCAGGTCTTGGCTCTGATGTCCCAGATAAAAACCTGACTTCTGTGCCTGGGCATATAAACACATTGCAGTGGTTAACTGCAAGCAGGTGCTTTACTGCTGTGGACTTCAGTGGCTGCTCCGTGGACCTACTTAATGGTGTACCAATTTCTGCTTGTTTTGTTTCAAAGATTTCTTTTTCTAATTTAAGTAGAGTCTTTCTGATTTAGGAGAGCTACAGGAGTCAGTCAATAGGATACTTCATTGGTCTAAGAGTGAGCCTTGATAAAACGTTCAGGTAAGTTAAGATGATCAGTGCAGCTTCTAACATGTAGAAACAAATAGAATATTTTATGAAGCTAGAGGGACTTAATATGTTCTCTTGAAGGTCTGAAGGCTATTCCACATGCCATGTACAAAGCAAAATGGAATAGTCCTAGAATATTCTAAAGTCCAATAGTTTCCCCCCAAAATATATAGTAAAATAACCTTTTTTTTTTTTTCTTGAGTAAGCATTTAGTCAAAGAAAATCTTGACAGCTCTACTCTCCATATACATTTTCTCAAGTTTCTTCCAGAGATTCATCCCATAAATTGGAGTGACACTTCTCTATGCTGAATTTTATACCTATAAACATACACACATACACTTAAAACATGTCCTATATCATAGGGTTTGGCTTTCTTATCTTTTTGTCTATATATCAGAGGGGTTCTCCAGAGTTAGGAAGACACAGGCAATGAGTACAAAAGGTAGTCTCTGCAAACTCCTCTTCCAGGAGAAAAGTCAGCAGAAATTTACAGTAACAAGTATTATGAAAAGACCAACACATAAATCAGCTCAAAACTAAGCTAAGAGATACCAAAGTGCATGATACACTGCTTACCTTCCTAGCTGCTAGTTAGGATGTGCCTGGGAGGTGAAAAAATGTGCTTCTGAGGTTGATCTGGAAAAGGTTAGAGGAGATTTGACTTCAACCTTTCTATTTTAATGCCACTGTTGAATGTATGTAAGTCACTTACATTGAGAAAGGCAGAAGAGGTGTGGGGAGAGAACTTGATAGTGACTAAGACAGTAGATGATTTTAACCTCCTGATTTAGGAGTCAAATTAGGGACATAGAGCATTCCATGGATCCAGTGAGAATCTCTTTTATTTAGATCAATTTTATCAGCAGCAGCAAGACTCAGATGAGACAGCTGAATTTCTTTCCCACTTTAGACTCATTGATCTAAATTCTGAAATATTGATTAAAACATAGTGAAAACCTCCTCTTACTTCAATAGTAATATATTAAAGTAAAAAGCAGGTAAATATTGAGGAAAAAAGTTTCAGCTTTGGTACTTTAGAAAGGATGATTTAAAAGTTGACAGAACATCTTTTAGTTTACAGAAAAACAGAATTCCCCCCTACTCTCCACAGAGCAGGGTAAAATCCACAGAAAAGTATTTTCATTCTTGTTTTCACCTACAAAAACACCAGGAATGCTCAGACTGAAAAGCATAGTATTACCTAGGACTAAAATAGTTATTGTAATAACTATTAAGATAAAAAAACCTATTAAGATGAAATTTTAATATTCTTCTCTGTATTATGTATTATGATTACACCAATTTTGATTTCTCTTATTAAATGTTGTCAAAACAAATATGGCCATTAACATTAGAAATCATGCTTGGTGTATTCTTCTTCTAGTTTGCGACCAGAAATATTTTACAGAAATTTCTTCAAATTAGAATAACCAAGTAAAGAAAGGGCAATCTCTAATAGCCCTTCCCATTGTAGTCAGTTTCCATGAATTCTCATAGACTTTCTTACTCATGAGGTGTTCATTAAGACTACCATGTCACAACTGAAGGTATTAATTAATAACTACTTGTATATCTTTTCTTTAAGCTGGATGGATGGAACTCCAGTAACCTATCTTGCCTGGGCTCCTAATGAACCCAACTTTGTAAATAATGAGGAAAATTGTGTGGTTATGCTGTCAGAGCATGGTAAGTGACAATCCAAAACTATTAGATTTTATTTGTCTCTGCTTGGATTGTAACTGATGCTGTCAAACATCTGCTGTCAACTGTCACACAATCTTTGGTAGCTGTTTTCTGCAATTTCTTTCCAGTGGCAAACCAACACAACTCTTCCCAGTAGTGGGACCACCAGCCATGGAAGAGTCTATGGCCTCAGAATGGCAAAATTTCAGTACCATGAGTAATTTAAAGCAGATATTTCCTTCTGGATTTATAAGATTGATATTGCACTTTTTTATAGGGTTTTTCACTACCTCTTTCAGTAAAAATTTAAATAGTCTATCTTCTCTGCCATGAACTTAAGAAAACATTTATAGCAGCCACAGGAAATGAGAGTTGAAGGTACAAGTCAATGAGGAAAGAAACAAATACATCTAATGTCCTAAGATATGTTTACAAGTACACTGAAATGCAAATTTCTTGCAAATCCTAGAGCTCTATTTCCTCCTGGGTTTATTTTTGTAACTTTAATTAGGCTAATGGGAATTTAGTATATGCATATTGATCTCTCAATTTATGTTTTGCAAGGAATTCATGCAGTATTTTTGAACACTGTATTGTGCCATTAGATTGATCTGGTATTTCCTATCTCATTCATTTCTGATCCATTTTCTTTTCAAATTTCCTTGCTGGTGTATTTCCCCTGTTGCCTGAAATGTGGTGATGCCAGAGCTCAAAAAAAACCCCATGAACAGGTAGAGACACTATGGAGAGGGCCCTGAACTTAGAGCAGATGGATCAGGGAGCTCAAATTAACTACAAGGGGCTACAGTGCTGTTTCTATTAGAGCTTACTTGAAAGTGCCATGGTTACTTTGTCTTCAGATCAAGCTGTAGCCTGAAATATAAAATAGAGAAAATTGTGTTTATTAAAAAAAAATAAAATATTACAAAATATTAAATATTATAACACATTGAATTTTTTACTCTTTTTTTTCAGGTCTGTGGAATGACATTAACTGTGGTTCTGCAAATAAATTTGTATGTGAAAAACATAACAGTTCTATTAATTCAACATTACCTTCTCTGTTGCCTCCTGGAGGATGTCCAGAAAGTTGGATTTTTTTTAACAACAAGGTATATCAACAAATATCTTCAGTAAATTGTGTAAAGCAGTAGAACTGAAGAGAAAATCCTAAAATCTTCACATTTTTCATGAATATGAAGTAAATCTGGAGAGTAAATACTTAGTCAATATGTGCAGACTGGATGGCTGGGCTTCTTTAGAGGTGACTATAGACATTTAACTTCAAAGAGAAATACAATAAAAGTGGATGTATGCTGAATACATTTCAGAGAGCATAGTTTGTGCAGGCTTAAAATACACTGTCACTGTTTAAGAAAACCTCTCCTCCTCTCTTCATGTACATTATTTTGTTTAGAAATGCAAGTCTGTAATGGTCAGTCTTGTAAAAAAGGTGGAAAGGTTTAGAAAGAATGTATTTGAGAAATCCTCTTGGCCTGTAGGGGTTCACAAAGCTCTGAATTCAGAAAGATGATGCCAAACTACAATTGTTTTGAGTACAGCTTTCATTCAGACACAGTCTGGAAGTCCTCATTGCTGTAAGGGAAGAGTTTGTACCAATCTGAGTTGAAGCGCCATCCACCAAAGGTTATTTTGTCTACTTTATGTACACTGCACATATTATTTAGTTATTGCATTCTCAGAAGGTTAGGTCAATGTGCCAAAGGATATTTCATACCCTTTGGCAGGATGAACAGTTGTAACCACAGTCATCAGAAGGAGAACAAAGCACAGTAGAGATTATTCCCTGCTGCTGTGTCACCCAAAGCCACATTTTCTTGGTTTCAAATGATGTCTCTATTACTGCAGGAAGAAGGCAGATGAAAATGTGAAAAGTGATTTTGTACTTGACCTTGTTACAAGCAGTTCATTTGATACCAGACTCCCAGATTGCACCTTGTACAAGGAGGGGGGATAAGTGTATGCCTGAGTGTGCCTATCCAGACCTCTTGAGTTCTGTCACTCATTCTAGCCCTGATTTATTTTCTGCAGAAAAGTACATCTTAGAGCTAATTGATAATATTCACATAAAATAGTTCCAATCTTAGCTAGTTTAGAAAAAATGCTTGATTTTTTTTCCAGTGTTTCAAAGTATTTGCTTCTAATATAACAAGAAATCTCACGTGGCATGCTGCACGAGATGTTTGCTTCAGTTTGGGAGGAAACCTGGCTGCTATATCAAATGAACAAGTGCAAGGTATGTATATGGGCTCTATTGAAAAAAAATCTCAATCTCTCACTAAAGAAACTATACTCTCCAATATAAAATATGGGATTACCTGATAAAAATTGCTTATTAGCCAGTTCAGTCCATGGTTTATTTAACTTCAAACTGCAAGGCAATAGCTAAAATTATTACATATAAGAAATAAGGTTTGTTTCTAGTTCTTTCAGCTGCTTTGTTTTCATGAAACTTCCAGTGTGTTCTGAGGGTGGTTCTACAGATCACTCATACTGACAGAAATCTGTATTTCCTGTCTCTCTCACTGGCAATAGGATTTTCTGAAATCCTATGTGTGCATACACAGTGGGGATGGGATGCTTATCTAAACATTTAATTAACGACAGACAGGCTGTGTAGGGGAAAATGTTATCCTTTTATTATGTCCCCCACTCTGGGCTTTAGCATATTTTCCCTCTTTTGGGCAAGTCATGATGATCTTTCATTAATGAGAAATCTTTGCTTCTCCCCAGCTTTCCTTTTCTATCATTTGAAGTATGCCATAACTAATGTCTGGATTGGGATGAACGATATCACCAGAGAGTCCTCATTTCTTTGGACAGATGGAAGCACTGTTTCCTACACCAACTGGGTTACTGGTGCACCAGAAAAGCAACAAAGATACTTTGATTATTATGACTATGAAACATTGACAGATGATGTTCTGGAGGTACAGGAAATTTGAGTAACCTCTATACTTTGGGCAGCTAGTTGATTTTACTAAAAGAAAAGTTACAGCAACAATAATAGGATGCTGAAACAAGTCCTTTTGTATGCACAATAGGGTTTAGCAAATCATCTGATAATGATTCCAAATACACCAAAATGTATTGCAAAGGTTCTGTAGAAGAGGGATTTTAAGCCTTCCATCTGAACGATTACAAAATCCAGCTCTGTAAAAGAAGCTTGGAGAAACTTATATCAGTGCCTCCCCAAACTACATTAATGCAAATACTAAAACTGCAACACCAAACAAAGAAAAGGTATGAAAAACCAAAATTGAGATTTTTGATGCAACAATAATTTGGCTCTGTGTATGTCCCACTCTTGGCTAATGTGCTCCCAAACTGCTTTACTCATTTCTGATGGTACAAATTGATGCCTTCAGTGAAATGACTCTTTCTCTGCTGAAACTCTGGCTTTTATGCAACGGTGGTAATTTCTGAGGAAATGATTGGCAGTTGATCACCCAAGATTTTTAACATCTACCATCAGTCAACTTTAGCTGATGACTAAAACCTATTTAAATCAGCATAAAGGAGAAACTTGGATGACATGCCAAAAGACTACCGTGGCCAATCTTGAAATCAGGGGAGTCATGAAGGAAATACTGGAGCAGATAAACATAAGGAAGTAAAGAGAAAATATTTTGTTGCATCTGATAATGGTAACTTGATAATGACTATAAAAAACCAGAAAAGAGCATCTGCTTTCTCCAAGAGAGTCTGCTTCAGTTAGACTAGTGTAGACTAGAGTTTTTAACAGTAGCTCTTATATTGTTTTTCTCATTGATAAAAATGTTTTGAAATAGGTCTACATAACTGGAAATTAGAACAGAGAAGATTTATTATAGGTACCTTAGTCATTTATACAGTCATTAAAGGATTCTTAAAAAAACTGGTAAAATGGGTTTTAATTGACTTTTTTCAGACTTTTAACTGGCACCAGTGGAAGCCTGGTTCAGATTTAAGGGTTCACTAATAAATACCAGGTCAAGCTGCTTGGCAGAAACCCAGGAAATTTGAACTAATTGCACAGGCATTCAAGGAGCTCCTCTCCTCTCTGCCATCAGGCCTGCACTAGCAGTACAGGAGCTTCAGCTCACCCCCTCCCCACTGCCTCTTCTAATGGCTGTGCCTCTTCCCCTCCCCTTCAGACAGATTGTGTCTTCATCAGGAAGTCAGATGGGAAGTGGAGAGATGATAGCTGTGACAACGAAAGAGGCTATGTGTGCCAGATGAATTCACGTGAGTTCTGTTCCACCCAGTCTCCTAAAGAGAAAGAATATCTTGGTTAGATAAGATGAATATATAACCTGAGGTGATTTCTTCCAGCTTTGAGTCTCATTCTGAATCTCAGGCTTTCTGAGCTCCATCAGAGTTAAGCCAGTGCTATGTTTAAAGAACAAATTGTTTCACGGAAATTGCTGAAGAGGAACCACTATCTTAATCAGGGTTTTGTACCTAATCATGAATAATACTAGAGAATAATAAACGAAAATGGCTTTTTTTCTCAGTGAAGTATAAGAGGTTTAGGCAGCCTAAGTGCAGTATAAATCATGTTCTTGCAGTGATCTTCCCATTCTCTTGGATGAATTTGAGCGGAGCATTTAATCCTCTCTCACAATTTCTACTGAATTCCATATGATGTCAATCAAAATGTACAGATTCTTGGATGTGTCTTTATTGTAGAAGAATATTGGGGTTTTTGACACCAAAATGAGTAATGAATATTGACCCTACTCCTGTAGAATTTTAATTATACAAATCACAGCTGCTCAAGCATATAATGGCAGTAGAGGAGGAAAAGCACTGATAACAAAACAATTTTGCCTCAGCTTTATTTAAGTAAAAATTATTCCCTGATCCCTCACTTCAGTCAGTTTCTGCAGCCTGTTCACTGTCAGCACAACTAACATGACTGTAAGAAGACCCCCTCCTTGCACAGCAAATATATAGTTTTATGGAGGCATTTTTAATTTTCTTGATCCCAGTTCCAGCTCTTCTGAATACATTTACAATCACAAGGGTGGAAGTATACACTGCCTGACTCAAACATGCAGGCAATGCTCTGGCAGCCCTTACAGACAGGCCAAGAAGTTGGAGTGAACAGCGAGTGATGATCAGTTAACATCAGGTCTCAAAGTCTTAGGCTGAGTCTAGAGATTACAACAGTTAATGCCTTAAATGCCTTGTCCTAAGTCTTATCCACCAGTGATCAGAAATAAAGATACACCCAGATATTCAGATTTAAT
>WBNO01013105.1:359-21586 GCA_013400575.1 Peucedramus taeniatus | reverse complement strand
TCCTAACTATAAGTTGTTGCACGAGAATAACAGTTCAGCTTTTGAATATATGCAGAATATATTAAACTGAGGAGCTCAGGATGCCTGGGTACACCTACAGTTGTTTGAGAACATGTGGTGACTGTGTGCCAAAATATACTTGAATTATCTTCTAAACCAACAGCACAAGGTCTTCAAGGGTTTTACAAACCTATCTCTAGTCATTGGACTAGAGATATCTCTAGTCTAGTCAAGCAGCTTTGTCAGGTTCATTTGTTAATATACAGCTATAGATGATATGAATTCATTCTGTGGACATATCCAGAAACTAGGATTTGCTTGATTCCCAGACAAGACTGACTACTTAAACCTGCTGGCATTCAAATGCTCCCATCTTTTCACCTCTGATGCACAGGTTATAAATTGCATATGGATTGGCAAACTAGGCCTAGGTGTCAAGTAATACAGATTTTGGATACAATATAAAATGGGTGTGTGCAGAATGCCCTGTTTGTCCTCTGCTGAGGGATATAAAAACATGACCTGGACTATTTTTACAGACTGTGGTTTTCCAAAACACATTATTTGAATATAAACTTCTTTGTCCCTTTTTCAAGGTCCAGCTCTCCCCAAACCATATACAAATGTTTCTTCTTGGTACTATCCCTTAGTCCTCTCCCATCTTGTACTGCATCTCCCTAGTACTCAAGCTACCTTCAGGTTCTGACAAGACTGAGTCGTTTCATTTCATCATGACCATTTCTGTTTTGCTGAGCCTGCTGTGAAGATTATGAAACAAATTGCCAACTCTGGCTAAAGTGGCCTTCCAGAAAAAAAAAGTCATCTGGTTCTGTTTTTACTGACAACCAGCAAAATAAGTACCTTGTCTGGGTGGGACTTTGTCCGTTCTTTCATCCAATAATTTTTCACTCAGGGTGTCCAGCTACAATGGGACCATGGTTCTTACGTCGTCTCTGAAGACAGTCCTGACACCCTTCATTTTAACACACACTCCCACATGAGCCTCAGCTCTGCACAGCTTCTCCCAAACTTGTCTTTTGGGCAACAAAGGCAATTAACACTAATAGCAAGTTGAAAATCACCTAATCTATGAAACCAGACCTCAACCCCTTATAACTTTCAGCAAAGAGTGTTTAAAGGAAGGAGTTAAATTAAACTCCATAGTGTTCACTGAGTTAGATCTGAGAAGACTCCTGCTATTGAAGGGTGGATCTAAGTGCTGATGGGTGAGGCTCCTGACTGAGCAGGCAATAGAATAGAGTTTGTACCTCCTGTTCTGTTGCAGGGATCCACAGTCTGCTCCGACTCGGATCAGCTGTTGTTTTCTAATTTCTTTGGGCCACCTGCTGTCAGTACTAATTCTGTAGATAGCAAAGCAGCCAGAGGATAGGTGGGGCATAAATACTCTACTTCAGTTAAAGAAGGAAAGTATCAGAGACTAACACAATTCTGAAAGTTGTACTTTGCATGTGCTATTCTTTCCTAGGCATTAAGTACAATAAATGCAGAGTTTACAAACCATCAAGTTTAATGTACTAAAAAACAATTAGTAAATATGATCCTCCAAAGAAGTTTGCCTCCATGTCCTCTCCATTCAAATATTCCTTAAGCTTAGTAGCAAAACTGAGCGTCTCTCACCTCATGCTATTACTTTCTTAGCAATTTGTGGATGGTTGGTAATAACATTGGAGGAAATCTTCCTCCCAGACTAACACTGCAGGAGTGCCTATCTGCAATGCAGATGCCTGCTGTTTTCAGTACGTGACATCCACGAACGTCAGTAATCTTAGAAGCACAAAGGGGAAAAAAGATGGAAAAAAAAAACCCTTCACCAATTAGGTGCCACTTATTTATCCATGGATCTTACCTGTTTTTAAAAGCTTAACCATCTTATCAGATTATGCTAATATAAATATACAATAAGCAAAGAATTTTTTATCACTTATCACGTATAGTGAGAGTGAAGAGTAGCACAGAAATATTGTAATTCACCAGTCTTCTAGGTATTTATTGATGCCCAGAGCAACTAGTTCCTAATTCTGCTCCTTCTACGAATTCTGCCATATAACTTCAAGCAGGTTACTTTATCTTCTTGCAACCTGCTTCAGGTTATCACAGTCCCATGGGCTTTACCTGTAATATAGAATAGAATCATAGACTCATTTCGGTCAGAAAAGACATTTAGGATCCTCAAGTCCAACTGTTAACCAGGCAAAGCCAAGGTCATCACCAAACCATGTACCTGAGTAGTACACCTACACATTTTTAAGTATTTACGGGGATGGTGACCAAAGCAATTCCCTGGGCAGCCTGTTCCAATGCTTGACCCTTCCAATGAAGAAATTTTTCCAGTTTTGACATCTTGTCCTACCAGCTGTTATCTGGGAAAAGAGACCAATCCCCACCTGGCTGCAGCCTCCTTTCAGGGGGGTGTACAGAGGAAGTCTTCCCTGAACCTCCTCCACTGCAGGCTAAGCAACCTCAATCTCCCTCACCTGCTCCTCACAGAACTTATCTTCCAGACCCTTCACCAGCTCTGTTGTCCTTCTCTGGACTCCAGCACCTCAATGTCTTTCTTGTAGTGAGGGTCCCAAAACTGAACACAGGATTTAAGGTGTGGCCTCAAAGTACAGTACTGAGTACAGGGAACAATCCCTGCCCTGCTCCTGCTGGCCACACTGTTGCTGGCACAGGCCAGGATGCCATTGGCCTTCTTGGCCACCTGGGCACTGCTGGCTCATGTTCAGCTGCTCTCACCAGCACCCCCAGCTCCTTTTCCTGTGGGCAGCTTTGCAGCCACTCTGCCCCAGCCTGTGGCACTGCCTGGGGTTGTTGTGACCCAAGGACAGGACCCAGCACTGGGCCTTGCTGAACCTCACACCACTGGCCTTGGCCCACTGATCCAGCCTGTCCAGATCCCTCTAGATCAGCACTCCTGCCCAACTTGGTGTCACCTGCAAACTGACTGATGATGCACTTGATCTCTTTGTACAGATCACCAATAAAGGTATTAAACAAAACTGGTTCCAGTACTGAGCCCTGGGGAACACCACAGGTGACTGTGTGCCAGCTGGATGTAACTCCATTCATCACCACTCTCTGTGCCTGGCCATACAGCCAGTTTTTCACCCACTGAACAGCACACCATTTACATTTGTGGGCTGCCAGTTTCTTCAGCCCACATGTGGAAAATGGTGTCAAAGTCAGTACTGAATTCCAGGTAGACAACATCCACAACCTAATTGACTAATCAGCTCCTCTTGTCATAGACAGAGATCAGGTTGGTCAAACAACAGGATCAGCCTTTCACAAACCCCTGCTGGCTGGCCCCAATCCCCTAATTGTCATGTGATGGCACTTAAGGTGATCTGCTCCAGACTGAGAGGTCTGTAGTTCCCCTTGTCTTTCTTCTGACTCATGCTGTAGATGGGCATTAAATTTGCCAACGACCAGTCACCTGGGATCTCCCAAGTTAGACAGGACTTCTGGTAAAAGACGCGAAGTGGCTCAGTGAGCACTCCCACCAGCTTCCTCAGTGCCCCTGGAGGAGTCTCATCTGACCCCCACAGACTTGTGTGTGTCTAAGTGATATAGAAGGCTGCTGACATTTCCTCTTGGATTGTGGGAGCTTCATTCTTCTCCCTATCCCTGTTTTCCAGCTCAGGAGCCTGGTTCCTCCCAGAACAACACAGATCTTGTTATTAAAGTTTGAGGCAAAGAAGGCATTAAGTACCTCAACCCTTTCCTCATCTTTTGTCATTACTTCCACACAGTCTCCAATAAAGGATGGAGAGTTTTTTTATGATAATGTGTTTATAAAAACATTTTAAATGATGTTTTATGGCAGTAGCCAGGTAAGATTCCAGTTGGACTTTGGCCCTACTAATTTTTTCCCTGCATAACCTCACAACATCCTTGGAGCTCTACTGAGTTGCATGCTCCTTCTTCCTAAGGTCATAAACTCTCATTTTTAACCTGAGTTCCAGCCAAAGCCCTCCTTTCAGCCAGTCTGGTTTTCTTTCCCACTGTCTTGTCTTTCAGCACATGGGAATGGCTTGCTCCTGCACCTCTATGATTTCCTTCTTGAAAAACCTCCAACATTCCTGGACACTTTTGCTCTTCAGAATTGACTTCCAACGGACTCTGGCCACCAGTCTCCTACACTGCCATCTGGAAGTCCAAGGCAACAGTTCTGCTGACCTGCCTCCTTACTACTCCAAGCATCAAAAACTCTATTATTTAATTATTCCTATGCCTAAGACAGCTTCCAACCATCACAGCAGCCACACATCCTTCTGTTCACAAAGGGATGCCTTCCCTGGTTGGCTCACTCAACAGCTGTGTCAGAAAGTTGTCTTCCATACATGTCAGCAATCCCCTTAGGATGCAAGTATATCAGGACAGAGGTGGGATTAAGACTGTAGGCTGCTTTTAAAAGACAGCCCAATGATTCTAGAGCGATTGGTACCTATTCTTCCATGAACTCTAATTTCTTTTTTTCTTCTTTGTCTAAAAGGACAGAAAAATAAAAATTAATCCAAGGTAATCTTTGCAGTAAAATCTACTCCTGAGTTTCACTTTTATGTGCTGTCCTTTCATTTATGTGTCGTGAAGCCTAAGCTTCAATATGTTGTTTTCCATTTCTGTAGGGACTTTGATATTCTTTACAGTAGACTTGTTCGCAGCTAAAGAAAAATTGTCTAGAGCATTTTTTAAGATTATTGTTTCTTTAAAACACTCTAGTGCAGAATTTAATACCAAGTTTCATGCTAAAGCATAGATATAAAAGTAATAAATTCAATTGCCCAACATTGTTTTCTTGAATTCAGGAAACCAAGCCAGGATGGTCTCTGAGGTATTTATGCTTCTTACCAGCCAGGAAGATCCTCCAAAGTATTACAGCAATACAGCAATTCTGGGATAAAAGCTCTCTCTTGCTGTCTTCTTCCATGAAGAAAAAAAAAAATAAAAAGAAATTGTATATGCATTCACAGGAGTCAGGCTTTCCCTGAAGTTTCATGGACTGTGGACAAAAGGGAACATTGTTGATTTATTTTAAATACACAGGGCACAAAATTAATTATTGTACAAGCTGAAGCATGTCTGTTACAAACAACTAATTCTGATGAAAAAATTGCCAGTTAGGATAATTCAGTACTAATGTTGGTAAGCTGTTTCAATAGCTAATTGTATTTACTTAATACTTATGCCCCTAAATGATAAAATGGTAAATTTAAAAAGAAACACAGACTTCTACTTACATGATTAGCATGTTAAAGCAGGCCTGGTTTATGACCTAAAATGACAGAAGCTTGTTGGTTTTTTTAATTTACTGTAAGTTCTGTCTTAAAGAAAACTGAAAGCAAATGAAAATGCAAAAAATATCTATCCTGTTTTGGGAGAACACAGTGTGATAATATAAGAAGCTTTCAAGATAGTTATAATACCTATAACAGCTATAGCTTAGGTTGAAATTAATGAACAAGTTAAATTTACATTCCATTTCTAAAGGCTATACTCAAAGACCGTTTTCCCAGTGTGTAGATGTGAGATGTGTCTCCTTCACATCTGTGTAGGGTGGATATGCCCAGGGGCAACTTGTGTGAGGAGAGGTTGCAGCTGCCTCAAGCTGGAAACATATGATTTCTTGTGGCTCCAAAAAATCCACTGCAGACCGAGATGGTGGCTCCTCTGGGAACGAAACGTAAGAGAGGGCAAAAGTGCCAGACAGTCAGAAGAGGAGGGGGTAAAAAAAATTGAGAAATAAAAGGGGAAACATTCAGGACAGGGAAGGATAGATTGGAGGAGGTATTGCATGGTGGAGCAGATATTTACCCACTGTCCATGGACAGCCAACAGAGGACTGGGTTTAAACTATGACCACAGCCTGAGGGAAGATCCGTATGGAAGCAAAGGAGGTGTCAGGAGGAAGGAGTGGTAGAAAGGAATTGTTATGGACCAACCACAACTCCCATTCCCCATCCACCTGCACTACTCAGCATTGGAAGAGACAAGCTGGCAGTGGATTGGAGCTGAGCCTGGGAAGATGGCTTTGGTTTTCACTGTCTAAACCTATGTTAACAGGCTAATGTTAAATCAAGTCAATCTTCTCTATGCCAAGCCTGTTTTGTCCATGACAGAAGTTGGTAAATTATTTCCTTTACCTCAACAGAGGAGACTTTTCATCCTATTCCTCTTCTTGTCCTGTTAAGGTAGGGGAGCTGGTCAGCAGCTGGACAGACATTTGGCCACATACCATAGCAGTGGAAGACAGCAGAGCTTTAGGAAGACTTGTAACACTGAAATATGGGAACATCACAAAAGTAGGAAATACTGAGGCAGTCACTGTTTGAGAACACATTATGACTGGCAGATTGACTCTGACCAGTAACTAAGCACCCCACAGCTGTCTCCTCACTCCTCCTTTACACTGCTGAAAGTACAGGAGAGGGACTAGAAGGAGCAAAAACCAGGAGATTCATGGAGTACGATAAAGGGAGTTTAGTAAAAAAGAAGAAACAATGAACCAAAAAAACCTCAGAGAGATGTAGAGGCCATCATTCACCATCTCCCACAAGCTGGCCAATGTCCAGCCAGTCTCTGGACAATCTCTCTTTCCCCAGAGAAACCTAGTTCTCTGTTTTTATTTTAAACATGATATTACACAGGTTGGAGTAACTCTCTTGTCAGTTTCATTCAGATATCCTGGCTGTGTTCCCATTCAACTTCTTGACCACCTTCAGCCTACTCTCTGAGGGCAGAATGGGAAAAAGAGAAACTAATACTGAGCATTTGCCAAGATACTGGTGTGTTATCAACATTGGTTTACTCACAAATCCAAAACACAGCACCATTCGGG
The DNA here is from genome assembly GCA_013400575.1 of Peucedramus taeniatus. Classification (NCBI taxonomy): domain Eukaryota; kingdom Metazoa; phylum Chordata; class Aves; order Passeriformes; family Fringillidae; genus Peucedramus; species Peucedramus taeniatus. Next base: position 14,727 of record WBNO01013105.1, on the reverse strand, counting down.
CTGCTGTGAGGAAAATTAATGCCATCCCAGCCAGACCCAGCATATTACAGCAGTCTTCATATCAATCAATTCCTTGGAGGTGATAAGACTGTTTAAGGAAGTAAAAATGAATATTTTAAGATTTTTTTTCTCTTTGAGATTTGTATTCATATCATTATCTGTGAGGTGATGATGAGCTGAGAAGAAAATAGTGGAAGAGGACAAGAGGCACAACAGAAAGAGTTTGATGCTGTCAAGGTAGGTTCCTGTCTCCTGCAGAGAAATAGATTTCTTCCTCTCAATTATTTGTGGAGCTGATATCAAGAAAGTATTGTGGAACTGGTCTGAAGCCTTCTCCATGGAGACTCAGGCAGAAGGTAGACATAGTAGAGCTGCAGCAGAGCTTTTGTCTCTCTTCATTAAATCTCTGCTCTGCAAATATAAATTCACCAGCTAGCCCATACAGACTTATTGCTGTATCTCAGCCTTTCCCAAGCATCCAACTCCACATTCTTCCAACTACACAGAGAGGTTTCCACTAGATAGCCACCTATGGAACGTATCATACAGGAAGGTATAATGTAACATAAGGCTCAGCTGACATCTTGATGGTATGAACACCTAATAATTTTTGTATGACTTAGCTTTATTCTAATTTTCAGCATTGTGGAAGTGATATGTCACTCAGGTGGCTCTTTTCTGCTAAATCCTTATAAAGCATTACCTTAATCATAGAATCATTATGGTTGGAAAATACCAAGATTATCAAGTCCGTTATAATACCATTATACCCACTAAAACATATCATGAATTGCCACATTTACTGACTTTTTGAACACTCTAGGAATGGACTCCACCAGTTCCCCAGTTCCCTGAGTAGCCTGTTCCAATGCTTAACCAGTCTTTCTGTGAAGAAATTTTTCCTAATCTCAAATGTAAACCTCCTCTGATGCAATTTGAAACCATTTCTCCTTGTACGGTCACTAGTTTTCTGGGAGAAGAGACTGTCTCCCCACCTGGCTACAACCTCCTTTCAAGCAGTTGAAGAGTGTGATAAGGTACCCCCTGAATCTACTTTTCTCCAGGCTAAACAATCCCAAGCTGTCTCTGCCACTCCTCATAGATTTATGCTCCAGACCCTTCATCAGCTCTGTTGCCCTTCTCTGGACTCACTCCAGCACCTCAATGTCTTTCTTGCAGTGAGGGTCCCAAAACTGAACACAGGATTCAACTGGACACTGCACACTGGCGATGTCACCAGTGCTGAGTACAGGGGGACAATCCCTGCCCTGCTCCTGCTGGCCACACTATTGCTGGCACAGGCCAGGATGCCATTGGCCTTCTCGGCCACCTGGCCACTGCTGGCTCATGTTCAGCTGCTCTCACCAGCACCCCCAGCTCCTTTTCCTGTGGGCAGCTTTGCAGCCACTCTGCCCCAGCCTGTGGCACTGCCTGGGGTTGTTGTGACCCAGGGGCAGGACCCAGCACTGGGCCTTGTTGAGCCTGAGCAGTGGATGTCAGCAGTTCTCCAGGTGTGCCGGGTGGGCATGACCTCTCCTACATCATGATGATTCTGACTGCAGGAGAATGACTCAAATTTTTCTACAGCCAAACATTTGAGCAAGGAGCTGACATTCAGCAGCCTGACACAAAAGCAATTGAGGCACGTTGACAAATTGATCAGTCAGTCCTAGCAGGGTGCAAAGCATTCTGGGATTCCAATTGGAAGTCGGTCAGTCTAATGTGAGGCAGGGAATGCTGGGCCCCATTACCTTAATATGCTGTTAAGTTCACACCCTTTGCACTAAAATATAGGAAACACATTATCTGGCTGGTTAATTCACCTAAAGAGCTGCAGCAAGTAGGAGAAAGTAATTTTAATGCAAATAAATTAAATTTGGGGTGAATTAACCCCTGATCCCCACTGAGATATTTATTTACATGTACCTGTTGTCTAAAACTGTTGAGCTCATTTTGAAATATATAGCAAAATATATTATTAGTCCTTTTTTTTCCCTGATTTCTATATTTCCATGTCATGTTAAATATTATAATTAGATTGCAAATTGGCATCAGCAGAAAAATGTAGTGAGACTGAATTTTTATGATGTTTTTCCGAGATATTTTTTCCTTTCTTCTACTTTACAATCAGTTTCCAAGATAATTGTGCCTCCCTTCACTGAAAATGATGACTGTACTTACGTAGTGCCCTGTAGAAAGTGAAACTGCATGCCTCAGTGAATTCTATCATCATTTCACCCCCTAATGAGTGAGATTGTTTGCAGGCAGATGAAATTAAATTGTAAGCTCTATTGACTTCAACAACAGGTGCCATTTGTGCAAACCCAAAGGGAACCATTGAATTGTCAAAAAGATTTAACTCTTCCTCACACACTGGCATCAGATAACATCTTCTTGGTACCTGCACCTCACTTAGTTCCTGGAACCAAAATTTATGATCTTGTCCATAACATCACTGGCAAAATGTCAAGAAAGGGCTGGATTAAACAAAACAGCTACAATCTCTGACTGCTGGGTTCTATCGTGCCTGCATGAAGTAAAATTAGGTAGAAAGGGAACAATTAAGCTGAAATAAATTCATCTGGAAAGCAGTTAGGATTTCATGAACTTTCCTGTTGGTTTAGGATTTTTTGTTTTTTTCTTAGTCCTCCATAGTTAAAACAAACTTAAACCTGTTCTTGAAAAATTTTAGTAGGAAGAATTTAATTTATGAATGTTCTCATAGCCCCAGGCTGTGCCATTATTTCATCTGCATTTGCAAGTAAATCAAGATGTCACTGATAAGCTATGCAACAGAAATCCATGCAGAAGCAGGCTTTCACCCTTTTTTGAGCAAGAACATCACCATTGTGAACTTACAGAACAAATAAGTATTTAATTCAATGACTGGCTTTTTGTGCAAGCATAAAATATTGGCATTCTTAGTTCCAAACAGAAAGAATGCTTAAATCCCAGTATTGAACAAAATGAGAGCTGGTGCTCTTTGAGTTACTTTCTTAAAGCTGTTTCTTTCCCTGACACAAGAATTCTGTTCTTGTCAGATAGAGAGTCAATCACTCCTATCTAGCAAGAGAATCCTCTCTGTTTCTGGATATAATTTGATATTGCAATGATGTGAAGAACAATTAAATACTTAAGAATTACATAACTTCAAAAGTCTCTTTTGAGATGAAAAATATGCAAATGATAGTGTCTAATATGGTTATGGTAAAATTCTTTAATTTTGACTTTAAAGCAAAGAGATTTCAAGACAGCATGATATATTTGATCCAATGAAATAATCAAACCAACTTTGTATCACTTTGGTGGCAATTTATCTTCTCTGCCTGAAGCAGAAAGATATTCCTGCTGCAATAATGGATTTATGTAGTTTCTCCCATATCTGTTTCTTTCAGTTTTAAGTATTCAAAAATGTGAAGTCCTTTAGTGGGTATTAGCTCCAGGCATGTAACAGATAGGAGACTTCCAGGAGATGAAGTTTGGAACATTCCCTTGTTGAATATGGTTACAGGGCTACAAGTCAGCGCTCCGGCTCTGCCAACAGGCCCCTGCATTCAATCCCTTATTATGCGATTGAAGAAGGGAAAGAAAGGCTCAGGGAACTAATGGCCTGCAATCGCAGAAGCAGGACAGAATCCATGCTTAAACAGCCATCCAGCAGGATCCCAGCCGTAACAAGCAGGGGCGCGGCTCCGCTCCCGGCCAGCGCCGCCTTCCCGCCGGGAGCGGCCGGCCCGGCAGCCTGGCGGGGATAATGCCCCTTTTATTCGGGTGAGAAGTAAAATGTGCTGATGACGTCTTTGACGTTTAACGATGTTGCTTTCATTTTGAACACATCATTGAACACATATCGAATCCGTTCATTCTGATAATAGACTCGGTGCTGCAGAGCTTTCATTTTAATAATAAATAAATAAATAAGATGCAAACCACGCACAATTTTCTTTGTGGGGTGAAGGAAAGGAAGAGCTTTGACGCCACATATGATACATGTTAAGGTTTTTTGAGTTTGCTTATGTGCACATATGTCTTTGAAAAACTGATTTCAATTTCCTATTCTTGTGTGCAGCTTTTCCAGTCTTGAGATCAAGCTGTGTATTATCAAGCTTTGTCAGACTGGCTGTGTTAAAAAAATAAGTTGAAACTTACATATATTGCTCATGTTCTCCAATTTGGCTGGAGAACATTTGGTTGAAGTACTATTTTTGAGACGAAATCGTAGCATTTTTTCTTATCTCCCCAATCACACTTTGTATTTCTATTTTTCCAGCTAGTAACAAAAGGGGGAGTTTGAATTTAAATCAAATTGTTTGCAAAAACCACATGGAAATTTTCAGGTTTTGCTTTGTAATGTTTATAATTGTTAGAGCATTGCCACATTTATTTTCCCAAATTCGCCACTTTGTGCTTTTATGTAAAGTTATTCAATTAACGGTGTTTGGGCAAAACTAGGTGTCATGGTTTAACTCCAGCCCAAAGGCAAGCCCCCACCCGCCTCTCACTCACTCCCCCAGAAGGGGGATCAGGGAGAAAATGGGAAGGGTAAACCACAGAAAACTCACGGGTTGAGACAAAGACAATTTAACAGGGAAAGCAAAAGCCAGGAACACAAGCAAAGAAAACAAGGAATTAATTCACAGCTTCCCATGAGCAGGCAGGTGTTCTGCAACCTCCACTAAAGCAGGGCCTTATTATGCACGATGATGACTTGGGAAGACAAATGCCATCACTCCAAATATCCCCCCTTCATCCTTCTTCCCCCCATTTTACATACTGACATGATGTCACATGGTCTGGAATATCCCTTTGGTCAGTTTGGGTCACCTGTCCTGGCTGTGTCTCTTCCCAGCCTCCTGAGCACCCCCAGTCCCTCCCCAGTGTGGCAGTACCAAAAGCAGAAAAGGCCTTGGCTCTGTGCAAGCCCTGCTCAGAATAACAAAAATATCTCTGTGTTATCAACTCTGTGGTCAGCACAAATCCAAAACACTAGGAGAACAGCCCAAACCAGCACACTAGATATGATACAGTGTGCTGTTTCATAAAGCTGAGGATCACAGTAAGCCCAAATATATACCAAAATCTAAGTCCAAGTTTTCCTCTTATGTTGGGTGGGTATTTTTGGCAAGTGCATCTTCACATATTTTTGTGAAGTCAAACCACAATTATAACACAGCAATTGACATGAAATATGCTCTTGTGCTAAAATTTAGATATGTTTGCAAAAAAAGAAATGATCCAAACAGTTTTTCCCTTGGTCATAGAATCATGAAATACTCTGAGGTGGAAGGGATCCACAGGATCATCAAGTCCAGCTCCTGGTCCTGAGTAGGACATCCCCAAGAATCACACTGTATGCCTGAGAGTGTCATCCAAACTCTCCTTGAACTCTGGCAGGCTTGGTGCTAGGGCTAAACTGTTTCATCAGGAAAGTAATAACTTGTTAGCAAAGATGTTTGAAGTAAAGCACGTTCATTGGATTAATAGAAGGAGTCTCTTAAGTGATACAGAAGAAAGGGTGGGATTACATCCAACTGTGTAATGACACCAAGATGGCTATTCTGTGTCCCATAAGCTGGTTATTACTCCATTTACTTTCACCATTTATTTTCACATATTATAGTAAGGACCACACTCTTGTGAATTGTTATTGCTGTTATTGCAAACACACGTAAAGAAGGCACACTGTGGTCAACACCCTGTCTCCATTCTGAGGTTTGAACAATCTGAGCTATGGGGTAGTAAAACAGAGAAGTTTGAGAATATTCCTGTTTTGTTGTACATGCAGACATCTAACCTACTCCCTGCTGCTGATTCTACCAGTGAATCCCACAAGCAAATATTTCCACAGCCTTCTTTTCTAGTCAAGAAACTTTAGCATACAATAATGAACAAAACAACCTAACTTAAAGTCATTAGCTACGCACCAATGGGGATGTTTATAAATGCAAATCTCTCTCATTATGTCCTACCAGAACTTTCCTGGTGATTTAAGAATTACCTACCCACATACTTTCAGAAGCTCCAAGGCTAAGCAGCAGCTACTGATTGCGCTTCCAGATTTAGACAAAGTGGCAGGTAGCTGCCTAAACCCTTTTTGATCTTTCATGCTTATTGTCTCTACATTTTTTCAGTTTCATAATATACACAAAGAGAAAAATGGATTCCTACATCAGTTTTCTGAAAGTCTGGATAGGTTAGAGATTAAAATCTGCTCAGGTAATCCATCAGCACATGAATACTATTCAGATGTCAGAAATAATGGTAAATTTCTCTTGATCAAGCCATTTAAAACTCCAAACACAAAAGACCAAGTATTCACAGGGCTAATGAACCACCTGGTAATGAACAATAAAAATTAAGTTCTTATTTAATTTCTCTATAGTTGAAGGCAGTTTTCTGTCTCCTGTCACTCGGTATCAATGAGCAGGTTTCCAGCACAGCTGAAACAACATTAGATTTGAAAGATGTATAAACACTGGTATCATCAAGAATATTAGCAGCTATGAAAGCCAAACCAAGCTTTTGCCAACAGCTGCAGCTAGTTTTAGTACAAAGGCTGCAAGTAAACAACAGCTCAGATTGAATCCTGGATGTGGCAGGAGGCAAATGAGGAGATAAGAGCTTCTTCTAATGCAAACTAGCATCATCATGGTAGTTTCTGTGTGAAATCTAACTAGAACTTGAATTCTAGACATTTGTTTCAGTGCTTGATTAATCTACGAACCAGTAAACTTAGACCCACCCTGCCAGAGTATGTGGGTAAAATAGATATAGTAACAGGCAAGATATTCAATGGATAAAATTATCTTTCTTATCAAGCAAGATTTGTGCAGCAGACAATATAAGTCAGCTGAAACTACATTTCTTAAGTGCGTTGTACAAGACTAAGTAGTAGTGAAATATCCTCCACTCTGAAAGAAAAAAAATTCTTTCGTGAGATGAGAGACTTGATCTTTACACAAATTGAATTTCTTGCTTTCTACTATGTCTGTCTGTATCAAACAGTTCTCAGTAGCCATTTCTGGCATGATATTGGCCCTGGCAGCCAGGAGGGCAACCATGTTCTGGGGTGCATTGGGCATGACAGGGCAAGGGAGGGGATTGTCCCACCTTGTTCTTCACTGGGGCAGCCTCACCTCGAGTGCTGGGGGCAGCTCTGGGTGTCACAGTAAAAGAGAGATATAAAGCTATTGGAGAGTGTCCAAAGGAGGGAAAAAAGGATGGTAAAGGGTTTGGAGGGGAAGCTGTATGAGAAACAGCTGAGGTCACCTGGTCTGTTCAGCCTGGAGAAGAGAAGACTGGGGAGACACCACATTGCACTTACAACTTCCTCACGAGGGGAAGGGGCAGAGCAGACACTGATCTCTTCTCTGTGGTGACAGTGATGGGAGCTGAGGGAATGGCCTGAATCTGTGTAAGGGGAGGTTTAGGTTGTGTGTTAGGGAAAGGTTCTTCACTCGAGGGAACGGGCTCCCCAGGGAAGTGGTCGCAGCCCCAGCCTGACGGAGTCCAAGAAGCATTTGGACAGTGCTCTCAGACACACGGTGTGATTCTCAGGGTATCCTGAGCAGAGCCAGGAGCTGGACTCAATGATCCCTGTGGATATTCTATGATCCTAGATTCTTTGACTGTCTTTTGGAAAGCATGTCATATGGATCAGGTAATAAAATACTCTTAAGTGCTTTGTATGAGACTAGGTAGTAGTGAAATATTCTTCATTCTGAAAGAAAAAATTCTTTCATGAGATGAGAGATCTGATCTTTACCCAAATTATACATTATTTTTAAAATAATGTTTATTATTTTAAAATTTATATATTATTTTTAAATATAAATAACATTAAAATGACATTACAAATGTCAAATATCAAAATGCTTTTATTGCCTTTTATTTTTCCAGAGGCACAATTGGACTTTTTGCTACATTTTTATATGTCTAGGTCCTATACTTTACATTAAAAATAACAAAAAACTGCATCACATAAATAAAATAAGTGCTACATTTTGTTAAAGGGTTTAAAACTGCAAACCTGACATGAACCTGATTCTCACGTGGAGAATCAATCTTTATTAATTAATTTCACAAATTCTTACCCTGAAATTGTGATGTTACACAAATCTCTATTCAAAGAGAATAGGTTACCCTTAAAACAACAGATCTGAACAAAGTCCATTGTTGACCAGTGTTTTGAGCTAATAAACTTAGCCAACAAATAGCTGAAATTTTCTACAATTCAAAATAAACGAATTTCATTCTTTTAACCTGTAAGTCAAAGACAATATGCTTCAATTCCATATTAACAATAAGCAACAACTAACAGAAAAATGCAAGCATAAAACATCCTTTTTTTGTGGGGCCACACTAAATGTGCTTCTGAAATCAAATATGCACATAGTTCTACAAAATATCTTTTGGGATAAAGCTAAGATGTTGCTAAGGTTAAATGTTTAGGGGTCTCTGAGTGGCTCGACTGTGAATAATGTATTACAGAAGAGGGAGGCAACAACCTGCTCGAAACACTTACTCACTCATCCTGATACTGGATGGGTAATGATGGGTAATTTTAAAATAGTTCTCTGTATGTAACAGATAACAGTTATGAACTACAGTTTAATAAGTGCATGTAGGATACACACACACACACACACAAAAAGTGCCTTTTCTTAAAAATTTGCTTTCCCAAGGGAAATTGATTCTTTAGTGGGAGAATCAATCTACAGCCTTGCAACATTGCATTTTGGTCTCTGTCCCACAGATGCACAGCAGTCATTTACTATTGGGCAAAAACTGTCTCAAAGCAAGCATATACGTAATTGTCTGATAGTTTAAGATACATAATGGGGAACACAAATATATTACATCTTCTAGGTAAAGCCACATAAATATGTAGATTGATCATGTATTTGAAATTTTTAACTCGCAGTGCAAAGTCAACTTTTAAATGTGTGTGCTGTAGTTCTGGAAATTGTTTATTAGTCAGCATATCAAAGCAGGTAGAGAACTAATTCAGTTCCAATGACAGTAGCATGTTGCTGCTTCTCTGCTACCAAAATTGTTGGTTTTCACATGCAGAAGAATTCCAAAGCAGTGTGTAAATAATGCATATCAAGAAGGTCATCAGTCCTTCTCTTCTGATACACTTCTCTAAATGGTTTTTCAGCTTTAAGCAACTTTCTGCATCTTGTCAAGCATACTTTTCAATATGAAAATGCCCCAGCCCAAAGCAATTTCCAAATCCTCAAGGTCAAACACCAGGAATAGTGAAATAAATATTGAGATATTTAAGGAATAGTGAAAAGATTTCATTTAGTAAATTGAAAACATACTTCCTGTTTAGCCTGCCATGAAAAAAACTAATAAAGCCCTAGCAGTATTTGCAGACGAATTATTTAGACAAATTTTCTTAGGAAGGTATGCTTGGATATTCAGAAAGATGCCCTAACGTGTATTTTTATTTAGCAGAATTACGTCCAAAAACTGTGAAGGATCATAGCAGTAACTGCTCTGCTGTGACCCAGTGTTGTTTTTCATATTATTAATTTCCTTCTACATACCATCAATATCTTCCCTTTTTTTCCTGAATAATTTTTCAATCTGGTGTCAATACCAGACTGAAAATTAGGGACAAAATCCACCCACAAAGACAAATTTAGCACAAAGGACTCTAATAATTCAAAAGTATTTGTTACTGTACACAAGCCTTAGGTAACCTAAAATCCTAGCTCTAAAAGAGCTGATTACTCTAGGTTCTTAATATTCATGGGATTTCTCTTTTCTTTCAAAAGTTCTTTGGCAAACAGACCTGTCTAACAAATTCTAATCCAAGGCAAACTAGGCCAGATTTCTCTTAGTGCCAGTTGCACAATACATTTCAAAATTTGAAATTTAATAGTCACAGGAGTAAGAGTATTAAAAGCTGGTTGATGTTAGCACAACTGTATTTCAAAGCATGCAAGCAGCGTTTCCCAAGTGAGTTACTCTCAACCCAGGGGAGCAGCCTCCCTTCCTGGTGGAAGGGACAATGAAGAATTTAGTAGGCCCAGACTGAGCAAACTTTTTGGGGTTTTGCATTTAACTCTCAAAATGAATGTCCTGCTGCCCCTTTTCTGAGGAGGAATGTTGCTGCCAGTAAAGAGAGCTCATCAGAAGAGACCACTCAAGTCCTACCCAGCTGCATCACTTGATGCAGTTTCCTGCATCTGCATCTCTCTAAAGAGAAATTTAAGTGAATATGGTTCCTTGAGATGGGTGCTTTTACAAAACCTCTATGTTGACTGGAATGTAAGTTCTCTCCTTCTAACTTTTCTTTTTTCTCTATTTTTATTCTTTTTTCATCAATATGTAAATATCATTAAGGACACAATACTAATCAACATTTTTTAAACTACCTAGAACATTTGGCCAGCCCACTAATAACAATCCATCTAATGCATAGTATCTGTTAATATATTTTTAATAAAAGGAAATGCTCTTGGTTTAAAAACTTCAGGAAATTCCCTTCAACACTAAATTATTATAGTTTGAGAGATACTAGTTTTTCCTTTGGAGTACTTAGGGAACTTTGAAACAATTGCATTTTTGAGTCAGTCTTGTTCTTAAAATGTGTCATAAAGCAAAGTTAGTCGCAACTGTTACTTAAATTATTACTCATCTGAGATGTTGGAAAGACTCAGAAACCCAAGGGCAGTGCCTTACAACCACTTCATATGTATGCATTATCTGCCTCCAGTCTTAAAAATTCATTTTACCTTGTTCCTATTTTTCCTATCTCTATTACAATTTTTTAATCTGATTTAATAATATTTCATAGTCTCCCTGATAAAATACTCTTAAAGAATTTTAAATTGTTTCACAAATATTTTCATAAACATGGGTAAGAACTGAATTTATTTTCATTGTCCAAAGCTTTGGAGACATTAAAGTTATGTAACTCTAAGAACAACTTGATTCAAAATGTTTTATCATTTGCTCAGTGGCACTTAACTGCACTTTTTTAGCATTAAAACACAATTGGGAATTGATTTCTTTAGTGAATTCTATTTACTTTCCCATACCTGCAGTCATAGGGATAAAATAGTGAAGGACATATAAATCACTGGTTTTCTCTGTTGTTTTGCTTTGGAGGCAGAGTTATGGAAAACAACAAAATCTGATGTCCTGAAGACTTAAAAACCATGAAATTTCATCCAGCAAAGTACAGCTCAACATATACAGCAGAGAACATCTAATAATTTTCACAGTTAAATGCAACATCCAAGAAGAATATTGCTAGACAATACAAGTAGAATTTTGGCCTCTTATGTGCACATAGCCCTCTTTGACAACAATTAGCATTATGGACGTGCATATAAAGAAAGAAGTTTACAGAACAAGTGTATATAAATCCTTGTATAGTAATTGCTTGAAATGGAGAAAAAAAAAGAAAAAAAAAAGTTTAGATGTGCCAAGCTGGCACAGACAAGTCCAAGTAAAATGGTGTCATAAATTGTTCTGATATTATAAAATATAAAAAATACAATTATATAGGATAAGAAACACTGAAGACAATGCCTCAAAACAGGACTAGCCACAAAGGATCTAACAAAGAGAACAGGACTTTAAGGTTCCAACAATATGCCCAACGACAATTTGGGGATTTCAATCCTGGAGCCAATTACCATAAATACTTCCTGATCAACAAGACTTTTCATAAATCTAAACTATAAGTTACTTTACAGCTTTTCCTAGAACCTGAATTCAGCAGCTTGAGAGAATTTGTGAGTTGTAGATATAGAATTTTGCTGTATGTCTTATATGAATTTTGACTGGAAACAGTGAAGGATATTTTTAATTGAACTGTTCTGTCCATGTTAACCCCTTTTCAACTTACTACCATGACTCAAAAGCAAGAATATAGTAAAATTAGTAGGGATAGCATGAAGATCATGTTTATTTGTCCTTCCACATTTCCACTCATTATGGTTGCAGAGTTCCTGTTCTGAATCACAGATGAAGCCCAAACATAAGACAATGCCTGACTCCTTTGAAAAGCACAGGTCATGTTCTAATGCAATGTTAACAGCACTTTTTGTGATACCTGCCTTACCAAAGGAAAAAGACCTTTCTAATGGACTTTAGAAAGCAGAAATTAAATGTATTGTTCTAGTACACCATTTGTAGTCCAAGCAGTACAGTCCCTTTGGGTATATAGAAAAGACGGAGGTATCTTGCAAATGTGATTAATTTCTGGCAATTCAGGTAGCTTTCTCTGTCAAATTGAGTCTGACACATAAAGATAAAACTTGGTGCTTTTGCGTTGGGTTTTTTTCTCATTTATTACATGAAAGGGCTAGCACAATAACAATGAAATTCATGTCTAAACTGAACCATTTTCTCAGCATGCTACCCTTCAATATTCCTAGGTGACATAGTATTCATGGATTTTCTCTGACACGGGTGAATAAGCTAGACTTTCTTTAAATAAGCTATGGGATCCTGTAGTTCCTTTCTTAGCGGATTTAACCTAGTTAACTCATTATAGACAGACAGATATACTCCTTTCCATTACATTGGACTGAATCATACACTGTGGCACTGCATGAACTTTAATGATGTGGTTTTATCAAAGCCACAAAACACTCAGTTTCAGACTTTTTGGAATATCTCCTGACTGTCCATTTATTAAAAACAGATAACACCAGACCTTTTTGCCCATGTTTGTGGTGACAGGCTGCCAGCATAATGAAAAAATTATTCTGATTTCATGAAATCCCATTTCTGATAGATCCTCTTTGGCAAATTAGTCAATCCTTTTTCTGTCATGAAAGGCAGGCAGAGGTGGATAAGTTAACAAATTCATAGACATATTGCTAGAGTCAAATCTTTAAAAGCAGGAGTTTTACATACAATGGATGCTATAGCAAGTATGCTATTTCTCCAAACAAGGAGTTGCAATTGATCTGTCTTGGGAAAAAGAGTAAAACACTGTTTAATGAAAAAAAAAAAAAAAAAAAAAAAAAAAAAAAAAAAAAAAAAAAACCAAAAAAAAAAACCACACACAAAAAAAACCCAAACAAACCAAACTTTGTAGTCATGTTTAATTATTATGTGAGAGATTCAGAGCCCATGAAAATCAATGGAACAATTTCAATTCACTTTTGATCGGGCCCATAAATAGAATTGCTTTGTGAATCACTGTGTTGCAGCAATTCAATACAAACTGCTTCAGAGGATTTACTGAACTTCCAGAGAGGAAGTGTTGGAATTTCACAGAAAATAGAGAAAAACTCCCATATGTGGTTTGGATTCTTTCAGAGTGTAGCATTCAGAATGCAAGAGAAATAAGGAGTATGGTTGATATTGTTTCAGGGATTAATTACTTTGGCACTCCTTGAATGTAGCACTGCTGCCCACTACCAGGATCAATTGTTAAGAAATCTACACTTTTTTCTCAGGAGCCACACTGGCTGCTAGACTGATAGTTGAAGAAACCACATCAGTCCTATATGGGGAGTGTAGGTAAAACCCCTGCTTACAGGTATCTTCCATCTAAGATGGGCAGTGACTGAGTGGCTGAGGTTTCAGGGTCTGCCTTCAGGCTTCTGGACCAAATGAGAATTTACACTGTCAGCCAAGCAGATCCCAGGTGTAAACGCTCTCTTCTGCTTTTCATGTCTCACTGTCTTCTCATGTTTCCATTATAAACCCAAGTCCCCTAGCATTAAATTTATCTTGAGGATAGAATGGATTTAGAAATGAGCAGAACTATTTCCAGAATGAGGTATCTTCTCCTTGGCAAAACTTTATAATCGTCCCAAAGACTGTGTATAGACAACATAGAGGAGTGTGTCAGGACACCAGGAGTTCTTTGCTCTCCCAACTTGAACAAAGCATGTAACTTCTCTAACTTTTCCAACACAAGCCTTACCCTCAGCTCCCTGCCTGGAGAAGAGACTTGCCTGAGGGAAATTCAGGTCTATAACATTTCTTTTTCATTTGCATGAATATGCTATTTATGCATACCTATTCAGATGCTCAAAAACCAACAAAATCAGTTATTTTTTCCATGTTGTTAAGTTTTATCCCCTCTGCCTCTGGGTATTTTGTTGTGTATTTCCTTGAAACCAGATCCTTTGTTCCTATGCAAGACCTCTGAGCACAAAAGAAGCAGCAACAATTGGAAATTTTCCTTCTTTTTGGCTGTATTAGTTACTTAGGTTTGATTTTATTTGGATTGTTACTATCATGTTAGGTGGTTATGCTACAAGTATGGGTCTCCATGCTGCAGCATACCAATTAGTAGTGACACAGGACAAATAAATGTGTGTTCATTATTTTTTACATTGTTACCCAGGCAGGTTCAGGAGTTCCAATTGATTTGGTTCATATT
>WBNO01013098.1:709-21282 GCA_013400575.1 Peucedramus taeniatus | reverse complement strand
TTGCAATTTTCCAGGCAGAGAAACACGTAGAAAAACCCAGAGGCAGAAGCTGGAATGAAACCAAGAAATAGATTTTGAATAGTGAAAGTGATTAAATGCTGAAATAAGCATTAGTGGATCCTTCACCTCACTAAAAAACATCACCTGCATTCTGGAAGGTATTAGCTGTGAAATAAGCAACTGATTTCACAAAGCTGTATTTGAATGATACAAAACAAGCTGGTCAAGAATATTTGAAACGGGATGATCTTATGGCCACAACAGCAGTTAGGAATGGGGAGAGAAAAGGAAGAGTTTAAAGTTGCTGTCCTACCATCCAGTAGGCAATAGATTTAGACAGAGCAGACAACATTTTTGCCCTCTTCTCTCCAACTGCCTTTACATGTAGTAGAAAAAGAAGGAAGGTAACTACTCCAAGGGATAATTTAGACAAAGAATCAGTGAAGGATGATACAAATTTCCCTTTTCTAATTGACTGTCTTTCTATCAATCAGAGAAGATGTATAGATGGATTGGTGTGATACTTCTCCAAATACTTCCATGGCAAATTAAATTTTGGTACAGAAAGCTGTTTCCTAGGGAGAAAAACAACTCATCTTCTTCTGTGAGATAATTCCTTATCTATTTAGGAGTCATCTCTGAATTCACACAAGTAAATATGGTAGCCTATAACACAGACTATATCAACTGAATCATTTTAAGAAGTTCTCTGTAGAGATTTGGTATAAAACAGGACCACATATAGATCAAATGGTTTTTAGGCTGTGCAGCAGCAATTGTTAAAAATAATTTTGTAGTTTCTTTCCTCTAGAACTGTATCTGCAGAGATGGTCTGATTACTTATCTTTTTGCCTGTCAGCCCAATAAAAATAAGTTGTCACTATGAGCAAAGAATAGATTTTAAAGGAAAAAAGTAATCTTGACACTAGTGAGCTGCTAAAAAAATACTGAATGAGAAGACTGTGAAAGGAGGGCATTTGATGGAGCATATTTTCTAGTTACAAGCTTCAGTGCTGAGTTGAGATGCATCATTCAAAGAGACAGAGTATCCCCACCTATAGAAAGTAAGGGCAGGATAATGATTATTGAGCATTTAGACCAAATTACTTACATTTCAATTTGGCCGATATAAATGTCTTTAAAAATAAGAACTGAAACATGTACACTTGAATTTGAAATGAAATAAAGTTTGCATAGAAATAACATTCAACAATTATTTTCTTAAATTTAAATGCTTTTAGTAAAATAATCTAATGAATGGTTGCAGGTGGAGTAAACATCCTCTTACTGGCAGGCTTGAGTCTACAGAACCTCATATTTTTCCTAGGACTTTTTGGAGTACTTCGAATCTCAAACTGTGGGTCTTGGAAAGCATGAAAACTCACACAGATTAATAAAAAGACAAAATTTAAATAGATTAGTGAGTACCTGTATTAACACTATTTTCTTAGTGTGGAAATTGTGGCATTTATTTGTAAGTTTAATTGTCTCAAAAAAAAAGTAATTATTTTGGTCAACATCTATGGAAGTACCTGCACTGTTACTGTTAGTCTGGCTTAGTAGAAAAACTCATCCTAATATATGAAGCCACTTACACTCACTTAATTATTTTTTATTGGATGTACCAATTTCTAGTTCTTAAAAACTCTACTCTTGTTTTTGCATTTAAAAGCAGTTCCACCTCTGGGTAAAGAAACAACTTTCCATTGCTTCAGGAACATATGGCAGCTTCTAAATTTATGCATGAAAGATTTCTTCAAGTAGCTTACATATAGTAATATAGTAGTGCTGTAGTATACTAGTGCTATAAATATGCATGTTTATTAACTATATTTCTAAACATAAGGCAGTGCAATATTAAAAAATTAGGAGTATTTCACTGGGTTTTTTCTGAATATATAATCTTTCTGGCTTTATGATGTATATATGCTGTGATATAAGTAGCCAAAGAATTTGAGACTGAACAAAAGATACCATATAGATATATATAGCACTGGTAAACTACAACAATATCCAGTTTGCTGATTAGAAAAAAAAAATCTTGCTTTCCTTCAGCCACAATCTCCTTTATTGTTTTTATCTATCCCAATTATTATTATATTTTTATAAGATGCAAATTAAATGTGATGAAATATTTTAATCCTTCCTAATATGAAAAACCACTTAAAATAAAACCAAGTATTAAATATAAAGTTAACCCAACCAGTTTTTGTCAGACCAAAAATCAAATAGGCGACCAATTGGCTTAACCCTGTTTTATTGTGGGACTGAGTCTTCTCAGGCTTTGAAACACTCTGGACAGCTATAAGCATTTGCTCAAGATATAATAGGTGATATTGAACAACATATTACATGACTGAATACAGGATAGAGCAAGAGCTTTTTGTTGACATGAAAATTTATCCCTTCTGTTGACTGTCAAAGCAGGATATAACATAAGAAAACACTGCCAACATAAAAAAAGTAACAGCAATTAGAAACAGAATTAGTTTTCCTATGCAAAATACTGTGGCAGATTTTAGTTATTTACCTCATCCTGTCTTTACCACAAAAATATATCTGTAGTGGAAACAGGCAAAATAATGACAAACAGTCAGGGTAGTTATTGACTTCTGATGCTGAAATTTACTTCAAGATAATCTCCACACTAATAAAATCCTCTCAATGTAATTATTCTCTTGAGGAATTTTTTAAACATTTCTACTTTCATTGACTTGTTCAAATGGACAACTATTTTGTCTTCATCTTTTCTCCAATAACAATATTGATTTTTTAAAAAAATAATGCAGTCAATCAGCGTTCACTGATTTTGTAAGTGAAAAAAGTTGTCTCCTCAGAGCAACTTCAGTTTTACTTCTACAGTGCTATTTTCACCTAAATTGGTCATAAATTCATACAGTCTGACTCTATTAGTTGCTGAACTGCTGTATTGGTTCTGCATACGTGACAAGGTTTTGGTAGCAGGGAGGCAACATGGATGGCTTCTGTTTAGAAGATGCCAGAAGCTTCTGGTATGTCTAACAGAGACAGTACCAGATAACTCCAGGACTGACCTGACACCAGTCATAGCTGAAGTCATCAGAAATGGTGGGACCTGTGGGACCATGTAGTTAAGAAGAAAGAAAAAACACCCTCTTGGACAGCAGTAACCAGTGGAGAGGAATATAGAGCAACAGTCCTGCAGACACTAGTGAAGATGGAGTGGGAGGACATGCTTCAGGTTTTGGAGCAGAGGTTCCCCTCCAGCCCCTGGATCATGGTGAGGCTGTTTGAAGATCAGCATAGTGAGGGACCAACACTGGAGAAGTCTGTTCTTGAAGGACTGTGCCCTGTGGAAGGGACCAGCACTGAAGCAGTTTGTGAAGTACTGTGGCCTGTGAGAAGAACTCATGTTGAAGATGGAGGATTACCTATCATGAGAGGGACTCCACTGTGGAGCAGGGGAGAAGTGTGACATGCCCTACTCATGAAGGAGAAGGAGCAGCAGAAATGATGAAGTGACCACAACACCCATTCCATCTCCTTGCACCACTAGAATGGTGTGGGAGTATAAGGTAGAGAAATTTCTAGTGACGTCAAGCCCAGGAAGAAGGGGTTTTTAAGATTTGGGTTTCATTTCTCATTATCCTACTGTAATTTGATTGACAAGAAAGTAATGTTCCCAAAATTTTTCAGTCCTTTAGCTCAGGTAATTGTTGAGCAACCTCCACCTGTTCTCAGGATCTGCCTGTTCTTATCTCAATGCAGGAACCTTTTGTTAAACTTTCTCTCTGTTGTCCAGCCGAGGAGGGATGAAGCATTTCTGGTGGGAACTTGGGAGTCCAGCCAGGATCAACTTACCTGAAAAATGAATTTATTAGTTATAAATTCTAACTGGATCTCCTGTAACAATTTATTAAAAAAACCAATGTTATTTGCATTGAAGCATCACACATTGTATAATTCATTAATAATCTTTGGAGATTATTAAGTAGCCAGGAACAAGCAGATTTTGAAACAGACTGAAGAACTACAGCAAGCCATAGGACACTTTTCCAAGCCTGAAATTAGCATCAGAAGGCTAATTTAAAGTATTAAATGGTGTTATTTCATTAAATAATAACTTAAAAAAAATTTATTAGAAGAGTTAACACTGTAATAAGGTACATTCTTTATAAAGACTTGAAAATTTTATACTGTTTAATCATACAAAGATTATTTTATACAATATGTAGAAGCACTTTCCTTTATTATTATTTGCCTGTAAAGCATGTATGTGTGTGGTTTATATTGATCATAGCAATATATGCCTGTTTTCGCATGGGAAATGATGATTGTTTGAGAGTTGCCTCATGGGCCAAATGTACCTACATGTCTCTTAACAACTAACTCTTAGGCAGGAAACAAAACCCAATGGAGAAGATAAGGTTATAACATATGGAGCCATGTCCGTGGAACTAAACACTGGGAATGACCTCATGAAACACTTGTAGACAGCATGCCCATTCAGCTTTTATTTTTCTGTGGGTCTTATAATGTGGGAGCTTTTTATTGATTCATCTTTTAATATAAAGTTTGCAAAAATTTCAGGGATCACTGATTTCCTACTTGAAATGCTTTGCCTATTAAACATTTTTTCCTCAATCCATATGGAATAGGAATAAAAGAACAGTCTGTTATCTCTGTTTTATATAGTAGATGAAAAAAACCCCATAAATCCTGCAGTGTTCTAAAAGTTATGTGAACCAAAATACGAAATGTACTTTTAATTCCACTTAACCTGCTTAATTCCACTTAATGCACACATGCACACACAGAGAGTCTGACAACACTAGTTTTTCTACTGGAACTGCCAAGCAAGGGAGGTAAAAATTTACAGAAAAGAGATGACAGTGTCACCAAAGAGAATTCTACTCCAAGGTGGCATTTTATTACTTACACATAGGTTCCAATCACCATCACAACTGGAGATGATCTGCTCCATTCAGGAATGACAGCATGAGGCAGCACATCTCCCAGAGCACCCAGAAGTCACATACTTGATAAGGTAACTGTTGCCACCCTCTTTAAGGGAAAGGAAGAGGACTTAAAAAAATAGACAAAATTTTTGTTGCAAGCTTCTCAGTTTGCCAATATGTGATAAGGTTCCCAGTTGTTTGTAAAACTCCTTTTCCTTGGGCATCTTTTTGGTTAGAAATGTTATGAATTGTCAGCTCAGAGTAGACAAAAAGCAGCCCATTTTTTTGCTGATTGTGTACTGTTCTGGATTTGGAAGTTCATATACAAGACCCTTTTGATTTCCTTTTTTTACCTCCCTTCCTCCAGGAAAGAGGTAAAAGAATTCCTCCTGTTGTGCAGGAATTTTGTGGCCAGTTTAGCAAAAGGTAAGGGCATTGGTTTGAGCAAGTCTAAATGCAAGTAGATGCTTTGTATACAACTCCCACGCAGCTCTGCTATCGCACTTCAATCCTGTTCTGTAATATCAACTGTCTAGTTTATTTCTGGGCTGCTCCTGAGCCAGGATGCTTGCTAGACTTGCTAAATTGTACAAAATTGTGGGTTTATGCTGCAGACAGATGAATGTTCTACTGGGATTGCCAAACACATTTTCAATTCTTTGAATTTGGTCTACTTTGCACAAATAGAGCATTGCTAGCTGGCTGCTACACACCTAATTTGAGAAACTGCTTTACCTTTCCAATAGTTTTTAAAATTATTTTAATTTACTTTTGCTTTTTCTTCTGAAACTGGGTGCAACTGTGCCTGTCTCTAGAATGTTTTTTTTTCCCTCTTTCTTGTTTCTTTTTGTTCTTCAGTCAATTGAGGCATGATGCATGGCTAGTGTTGGGCAGCTTGCTTGTTGAAAATGTAATCTGATTCTAAATGTTGTGAGAAATTCCTGAAAGCAATCCTTATGTGAGTAGTATTGAACTAAAAATGATCAGAAGTACTAGCTCCATGAGAAACAGGCTAATCTGGTGGAAAAGCGTTTCTGTCTCCTCTAATATCCGTAGGGATTATATTACATTTTGACTATTAAGGATGGCCAATGGAAGAATCTGGTGATCCTCAAATATGGTCTTTGAGAAATGTCTTGCATGTGACACTTTCAAACGTTTCACAGACAAAAGTAACTTGAGTACAAGAGTAAAAAACAATGCACAAGAGGATGCCTGCAGTGTGTGTGACACCCTACCCTTAAGGGAAGAGAGCACCCAAGATTTGTAAATGCTTGTGGTTGAAAGAAAGGACAGAAGTCAGAGGGTCTGTAAAACCAGATGAATAAAGAAGTTTTATTAGTAAATAATGCAGTTGGTGTGAAAATAGGTATATTAATTTCTGATGTAAGCACACAGCAGAGTGTTTTAGATAAAGGGATAAGATGAAAAGAAAGAGATTAATGATTTACTTACTGTAGATGTATCTACTGTAAGTAGAGCTCCTTCTGAAAATTTGAGCCTAATGCTAGATTTCTCTAAAGACATCATGTGACCCATACCAGGAATGGAGCAAGGGACACCTCCAAATCAAGTACCCTAGTCCTTAGGGAGGAATGCAGATTGTGTGATATTAGCTGGCAATAGCAGCCATCTGGCACAAACTGTTCCAGGAGATTCCCAAAAATGCCTGGGGGAAAACTGCTTGAGAGAGAACTTTGAGTAGTGTGTCCAAGGTGAAGCCAACCCCTTGTGAATCCACTCTCAAGGAGAAGGAAACACCCAAGATCTGTAAATGCACAGGATCTAAAGGAACAACAGAAGTCACAGGGTCTGCAAAAACTCACCAAGTTTTATTAGTGAATTACATACCTGGCATGGAAGTGGCTATGTCAGTCCCTACCCTACCCTGTCTACACCGGGCTTGGGAGAAAGGGGTAGGGAGAAAGGGAAGGGGAAGAAGAAGAGATGAGTTACAGAGAGGAGGACAGAGAGAGAGAGGAAAAGAAAGGGACAAAGAAAGAAAGGGAAAAAAAGAGAGAGAGAAGAAGAGATCAGCACTTGTGGTTCCAGCACTGAGCCAGATGATGGGGATGTTCATCCTGGTTTCAGCATTGATCCAGCCAACGGGGATCTCATTCTTGGTTCCAGCATCAATCCAGCCAACGGGAATCTCTTTCCCGGTTACAGTGTCGATTCTGATGACGGCATGTGAGGGATCCTGGGAGCAGGCTCAAGAGGGTCCTTTGCATGGAGGGTCTATCCTGCCCTGAAGACAGGTTCCTTGTTTTCTGTACAAACTTGTCCTTCACAGTCTGTCCTTTAAGACCTTTCTGAAAAAGGGTCAGAGGCATCAGAGCTCTTTAGTGGTCTTGATTCTGCCCTGCAGTACACACTCTCTTCTTGGCTTCATTGCCACCCTTTTGCTGTCCTGGGCTGTGCTTCATTCCAGGGTCTAGAAGCAGGATGTTTGTCCCAGAAAAATGGTATCTTCCTCCACACGGCCCCCATCTCCAGTCACAACTTCTTCCTTATGTCCAGTTCTCACCAAGAGTCATTGGTTATTGCCAACAGCTCCTGTGTGTTTTTACCAAGAGACCTTGGCTGACTCCACAGCCATCCAGCCATGGGTGTTGGAGACATGCACGCCAGCCTCCTGCCTTCTGCGGCTCTCTGCCTGTGTTGCTCCCGTGGGATGCTGAGCAGGCTGAGGGCCAGCCAGCCTGTCTGAGGCCTGGTCTGGTGCTGGCAGTGGAGCACTAATCCTCAGGCCGTCCCCCCGTGCAAGCACACCAGCACAGCCTGCTCAGAGCCTGGAGCACCCTCCTGAAGCAGGTAGGATGTTTCCTTCACACAGCCTGTGGCCCGCTCAGGCCATAAGTTTCTGGCCAGCTGGGCAAAGGGCTGCCTGGGCTGCAGGGCCTGTGCAGGGCAGCTGCCTGCCTCTCTGGCCCTGCATCTCTCACCTGCTCGCCAAAGGCAGGAGAAGCTGCCACAGCCTCCTCTTGTGCCTTAGCAGCTCTGGCCAGGGCAGCACCCACTAGCTCTGAGCCTGTGGCCCCAAATGTGGCAGGAACTGCGCTGGGCAGGTCAGTGACTGCCTCCACTGCTGCCTCAGGGCCAGAAGTGCTGAGACAGCTGAGCACCTCCTGGGCAGCAGTGTCAGCGTCCTGTTTACTCACTGGGCCCAAGGGACTGTCCCAGAGGTTGTAGCTGATGTAATTTTCCCCTTGGGACAGCTCTTTGTCACAGCTTTCTTCCCTAGTGGGAAGCTCTTGTCCTCTTCTCCTTGGTGTAGCTCTTCATTGTTGCCACGTTCCCTTTGGGACACCTCTTGGTGTCTCTTCTTATCCTCTACTTTTGAGAAGTCTGCTTCCAGCCAGTCCAGCACCCTCTGATGACTTGGGATTTCCTACAGCTTCTGGAGAAGTGGGCTGGCTTCTCTGAGTGGGGGCAATGTGTGCTCTGCATGGGCCAAGTGCCTGGTGTTCAGCTCCTGCAGGAGCTCCCCGTGGGACAGGGTGCTCAGGCTCTCAGCAGTCTTTGCAGGCATTGGCAGAGATGTGCTGCTGAGGTTTTGCCTCATGCTTTGGACACAGGACAGAGCCTGGTTGTGCTCTGCCTCTTGCCTGCAGCACCATGTCCCTAGAAGGCTGCCCAGGTGAGCTGACACAGGTGTGCTTTGTGCCCACTCCTGCTCTACTGTTGGCTGCTGGCTGGGTTTCTGGAGCCTGGTGGAAACCACGCCGGAGACTCATACAGGGATATGGCTCCTGTACTTGATGTAGCTCTCCTGGGATTTGTGGCTGCCTACCAGGCTCCTGGGCTTTAGCAGCTGGGAAGGCTCTGTCTCGCAGAGCAATGTCAGTACTGCTTGCCCAAAGAAGCTGGCAAAGGCATGGCGTGTGCCCTGTCCTCTTGTGCTGTGGGCCACTGGCTGGGCCTCTGGATCGCAGTGAAGACCATGCAGGACACTCATACAGGGATATGGCTCCTGTACACCATGTACACTTCTGGGATGTGCAGCTACCTACCAGGCTCCTTATCTCCAGCTCCTGAGAAGGCTCTGTCTCACAGGGCATCAGCTCTGCTGGGTCCTGCTCTCCTAGGGGAGCTGACATGGGCATGCTGCATGCCCACTCCTGCCAGGCTGTGGGCTGCTGGCTGGGCCTCTGCATGCCAGTGAAGGCCATGCGGGAGGCTCGTACAAGAATCTGGCTCTGGTACTTGGTGTAAGTCTCGTACAGCACAGTACAACGCAGGGCAGCCCTCAAGCCCTGAGAGCTTGTGGCTGTGCCCTACTCAAGGCAGTTGTCCCAAGACAACTTGGACTTGGCCTTGTCCTCTGTCAACATCTCTGTTGTCCTCTGCAGAGGAGTTCTCCAGGGAGCTGCTTCCTCACAAGGGAACTGAGCACTTCTGCTGCAAGGAGACCCCTGTGGGTCAGGGCAGTGATACCCCACAATGTTACAATGCCCCCCCTGCTGATGTGACCCTGCATCACCAAGGGCCCTTGGAACATGCATCTGCCACAGAGGGCCACCTAGTACTCCTGCAGCAGCGGAAGTGCTTTGGTGCAATGATGGGATGTCTAGATTCCTTGACATTCTATCTAAGTGTAGGAGAAAATTTTGTTGCAAGCTTCAGTTTGCCAATATGTGATAAGGTTCCCAGTTGTTTGTAAAACTCCTTTTCCTTGGGCATCTTTTTGGTTAGAAATGTTATGAATTGTCAGCTCAGAGTAGACAAAAAGCAGCCCATTTTTTTGCTGATTGCGTACTGTTCTGGATTTGGAAGTTCATATACAAGACCCTTTTGATTTCCTTTTTTTACCTCCCTTCCTCCAGGAAAGAGGTAAAAGAATTCCTCCTGTTGTGCAGGAATTTTGTGGCCAGTTTAGCAAAAGGTAAGGGCATTGGTTTGAGCAAGTCTAAATGCAAGTAGATGCTTTGTATACAACTCCCACGCAGCTCTGCTATCGCACTTCAATCCTGTTCTGTAATATCAACTGTCTAGTTTATTTCTGGGCTGCTCCTGAGCCAGGATGCTTGCTAGACTTGCTAAATTGTACAAAATTGTGGGTTTATGCTGCAGACAGATGAATGTTCTACTGGGATTGCCAAACACATTTTCAATTCTTTGA
Source organism: Peucedramus taeniatus (assembly GCA_013400575.1). Taxonomy (NCBI): domain Eukaryota; kingdom Metazoa; phylum Chordata; class Aves; order Passeriformes; family Fringillidae; genus Peucedramus; species Peucedramus taeniatus. The sequence goes on along the minus strand of WBNO01013098.1, from coordinate 11,223 downwards.
ATTTGGTCTACTTTGCACAAATAGAGCATTGCTAGCTGGCTGCTACACACCTAATTTGAGAAACTGCTTTACCTTTCCAATAGTTTTTAAAATTATTTTAATTTACTTTTGCTTTTTCTTCTGAAACTGGGTGCAACTGTGCCTGTCTCTAGAATGTTTTTTTTTCCCTCTTTCTTGTTTCTTTTTGTTCTTCAGTCAATTGAGGCATGATGCATGGCTAGTGTTGGGCAGCTTGTTTGTTGAAAATGTAATCTGATTTTTAAATGTTGTGAGAAATTCCTGAAAGCAAATTCTCTGCCAAGAGCTTTAAACTCTTTTTATCTTTCCTCTTGTGTTGCAGTACTCTTTCTAGAATAGGACCAATGTTTATTGATTTCCTGTGGCAGCCCTCAAGATGCATTATAATAAACAAAGAGAATTCTTATGTGAGTAGTATTGAAGTAAAAATGATCAGAAGTACTAACTCCATGAGAAACAGGCTAATCTGGTGGAAAAGCTATTTCTGTCTCTTCTAATATCCGTAGGGATTATATTCCATTTTGACTATTAAGGATGGCCAATGAATGGAAGAACCTGGTGATCCTCAAATATGGTCTTTGAGCAATATCTTGCATATGGCACTCAAACATTTCACAGACAAGAGTAACTGAAAAAACAATGCACAAGAGGATGCCTGCAGTGTGTGTGACACCCTACCCTTAAGGGAAGAGAGCACCCAAGATTTGTAAATGCTTGTGGTTGAAAGAAAGGACAGAAGTCAGAGGGTCTGTAAAACCAGATGAATAAAGAAGTTTTATTAGTAAATAATGCAGTTGGTGTGAAAATAGGTATATTAATTTCTGATGTAAGCACACAGCAGAGTGTTTTAGATAAAGGGATAAGATGAAAAGAAAAAGAGAAAGAAAAAAATCATTTAAAGAGAGAGAGGGGGGAGAAAGAGAGAGAGAGAAAGAGAAAGGAAGGGAGGGGAGAAGATAAGGAGGGAGGGAGGGAAAAATTAGCTATCATGACCAGTTTCTTCTTTTGGACATTTCTGGATAGTGATTGAAGGGCTTTGAGGGTCTTTATTCCTTCTACATTCTGTGCCCACTTCTTTGCCTCATTCCTGAGCTACTGCTAGACTATGTTTTGCTTATCTCTAGGAACTAGAAGAAAGTTGTTTGCCCTGGAAAATTGCCTCCCTGCTTCTACATAGCCTCCTTCTCTTAACCACACTTTGTTCTTTCCCACAGTGTGTTATTGCTAAGAATGCTTGCTTATTACTAAAAATCTTTGATTATTGCTCAGAATCCCTGTCAGTTATTTCCAACAATCCTTAGCTGGCTCCACAACCATCCAGCTACTGGTGTTTGAGACTCATGCATTAACTCCTTATCTTCTGGGATTCTACAGTGACGTTCTTTGTTTATTGTTTACACTCATCAAAATATGGGATCAGTGACTTGGAAACTTTGAATGCCTCTTATTGTTGTATATCATTGTGGGAAAAAGACCGGGGGTAAAATGACCTTTTAGTAGGCAGAGATTCTGGTCAGGATGCCCTACACCCCTGTCCCCTGCCTTGATGTATGGTTGAAAAATAAGGAGAAAATAAGGTTGCTAGTCTCTGGAGAAAATGTGGTCAGCATGGCAGACTTCCCCCACAAAATACAGGCTTAAGGAGGGATTAAATGGAGGATGGCGTGAAGTGGCGCGAAGTGGCGTGGAGTGGAGATATCACAGCCAGATCCCATTGAAATCCTTGTAGGTTAGGGAACTCAGTTGTGCTTTTATCTGATAAGCTGCACTGCTGCTGTCAATCAAGGGAAATAAAAGTGGATGCCTTACTGATGAACCAGCAGCTGGGATGAAATCACTCTCCTCAGATTTGATACTGATGTATATCTCCATCCCAAGGTTACCTCAGATGTAATACTGATGTTACCTGCCTTCAAAGTATAACCACCCTTCACTGAGTATGATGTTTGACAGTCAAACTCCTCTGAAATGTAAGAAAGAGATGTATAAAAATATGTTTAGAATATGGAGAAGTTAGGGAAGTCTCCATCATAATTTCTGGACTAGTCAATGGGCTGAACCTGTCTTCTTGTTCGTAGGGACACCTATTGGGTAAGAACCATAGTCTGTGTGTTCTGAGTAATTACATTAAGCTAGTTTTGTTAGGACAGAACATGTTTGCATGCTGCTTTAAATAGATTTCTGAAGTCAGATACTATCACCAGAAATCCTTGAGCCTCAACCTTTCACAATTTTATTAATAAAGGGTGTTATTCTCTGAATTGTCAATATGAGCTGTTCACATGCATTAGCAGTAGCTGGCAGTGGGTAATAAACTCAAATAAAATTGTGGAGTCCCGGGGGAATTCTTTCTGTGGGCTGGTGATCCGAACAAGTTAGTCAAACTAGCCTTCTATTGGACGCTCAATAGAGAGTCTCCCTTGTGGAATTCTAATAGACTGGTCAGGCACAGGGGTCTCAGTTTTCCTGGGGCACTGGCAGACTAATCAAACACAAAGGGTTTCAGGAAATTTTCCCCTTTTACATGACAATCTTCTTTCCAGAAAATAGCATTTAAGGTTAATGCATAAAACAAGATCCCAATACAAGTTCCATATTTCAAGTCAGTCTTCAACTACTGTATATTGAAATAGATTAAGATAACTACAATTTCCTTCTTAAAATATAGCAAAATAATGACAACTCATCATTCTTCAAACTCTTGAGTCTTTAAATGAAGTTGTTTAAAATTTTTTTTCTGGAAAGAATCTATAGAATGAAATTCTAAATTAAATTCCAAACATAGGAATTTAAATAATGCATATTTTCAGTATAATTCTGGTGTAATTATTAAAAAAATTAAGGGACTGCAAAGCTCCATTTTCCTCTACTTTGGCAGTTTCTAAAGTCTCAGCCTACTAACCCTTTCCATCTCTTAGTTTGCAAGATGAAATCTACATATCTCGCTAATATTTCTTCCTTTATTTCATAGAGCATCAAGTCTTCAGTGAAATAAATAGGATTGCCAGTTGGATCTGCCAGACTGTTTTGGTTAAATAAGCAAATTGTGGTGTTTAAAACCAGACTGCAATAGTGTGCTGCATGATTGCAGACAGAGTGAAGGAACCATGGCTACGAACAGGAGCAAGGAAACAGCTACACCAGGAAAACAGTATGGCTTTCTTATAACCTTGGTAAACAGCACAGTGCAGAATTAATGAATTAGTGAAGAAGTCTGAAAGCTCTTTTTCCTATGGACTGAATAACATGCTAAAAATTGGAAGACTAAGTTATAGATAAATCTATATTCTTCTATTGTCTCCAGAAAATGAAAGAAACCCGAGTTTCCCTCAGAATGGGAGCTTTTATTTTGAAATAGGAACTTCAGATCCTAGATACTGGAATTGCAGTGCAGTGCTTTATTTGAATTGGAAAGATGAGTAACAATTGAGAAAGAAACTATGAGCAAGGCATAATAACTCTAGCAAAAATATTGCCACACTTGTGATAATACAGTTTTAATCAAATATTAATCTCATGTTATAAACCAATTTGTATCATGCTGCCTATGATAGTATAAAAGTAGATGTAATTAATTTCAGCTGCAATTAATAATTGTTGACAGAAATAAGATGACATTTATGGGCTAAATATAGGCAACTTTTCCCATTGATCTCCCTTACTAGAGCCTCTTTATATGTGAGATGGCAAAACACTTTCTTAAATAATATTAAGACCATTTTCAGTATTGTTAAAATCCTACTTTTATAAAACCTGCATATCCTTTGAGCTTTTCGGGGTTTCCTATACAGCCTGATATCAACTGTTAGAGCTAGGCAGAATGCAGTTATCTAGATATACATGATACCAATGACTTGTAGGAACTGAAAACAGAGAGCAAGGGAAATCCTGGTGTGTGCAGCACCATAGTCTGTAATTTCTAACATTCTTTATATGTAATTTATGCCAGATTCTTCACTTGGAAAACCAATAACTGAATTCCTGTGTTTTTTCTTTTTCACCTGCTTTATAATTCCAGAGGTCTCAGGTCTTAGATAGAAAGAAAAATCTCTAAGAAATGCAGATAAAAAGTTTCTAGTGGTTACATATACAGATTTTACTGTTTATTTACCAGAACTCTGTTAAGACTCTTTTGAATCTCATCTGCCTCTATATCTATTTGATGTGAGTCTTGCAGGAATGGCTAGCATTGCTCACTATGCTACTTTTATCCTGTTTTTTTGGTATTCATATTTATGACCATAAGTAGTAATTAACATCTTTTATTCTATCCCACAAGGTAAGAAGAAAGTAAAGATAAAATAACTCAGGCTAGTTAAAAATGTATTGTCTCCCAGGACATAATTTTTGGCCTTTAATGGAATCACTGTGAAAAATTAAGGCTGTATTTTTGTGGCAAGGAGTTGCAAAATAATGTGAACAATTTATTAAAAAAAAGAAAAAATTTCTTTGATACCAATTAATCTTAAGAAGCTTGCTTTCATGAATTCTTCTTGTGGTAGGTGGGGATTAAATCAAAAGTAACTATCTCACAGTGAGTTGTGGCAGAAGCCAGGATAGAACAGGTTTTCCTGGGCAAACCTTTTGTGATGCTATCATGCTACTTAAATGAATCTCCTCTCCTCTCCTCTCCTCNTGAATTGAATAGTAATTCTAGTGGATGATCTAATAAGTGGCATAGAAAGTCACATGAGGAAATTAATAGCTTTGTCACCAGAGCAGCACTGGAGTAATATGTGATATCTGAGGCCCGGGGCAATCCAGAAAGAATAGCATTTCAAATAACTGATTGCTAAATGAGAACGATCCATTTCCTACACTAAATGAGGAAAGAGCCTATGAAGAAGGAAAAACACGACTTTGTTAGTTTAATAGTGTAGCATAACATATACTAACAATGTTTTTGAACCAACCTTATATGTCCAACAGTTGTTATATGACAAAGAGTCCCTATTAAGATTTCTTTGAGTTTTTATGTAAAATAAATACTTTTTTTTTTTTTTTTTTTTTTTTTTTTTTTTTCTTTTTTCTTTTTTTTTTTGTAGCGACAGTTGTGAGAATCACGGTACCTGAAATTTTGATGTGCATGTGGGCTGGGTGGTTTTACTTGACAAGCTTTGAGTTTCAGATTTACATATGAAAGACTGAGAGGGAGATGGGCAGGAAAACATTAGGGGCTTTATTTACATCTCTCCTGTTTTTTTGCCGTGTGTTAGCCATATACTGCCAAATTCTGTTAGAGCAATCTCATGTCTGGCCTGATGTAACAAGACAGTAAGAAGCAATGCAAAGAACAGTAAACAAGTATATTCAAATATTCCTGCCATACCCCTTTCTGATAATTTCAAATCACTAATAAGTAAATCCTAGCAGACAGTTTAGTCTTTTCATGGGAGTAGTTCACACTGCTTGCTAGGACTAACTGCTATAAGAAATCCACAGTAGTGTACTGTATTCTTATGATTTTTTTTCCCTGTGAATTACTTTTCAGAAGACAGAAGCATGTGTATCTTGGAACATGTAAACATCAAAATTATCTTCAAAGCTTAGACTTTGCCAAGTGGTATCCTACCTGCCTGGCTGCTACCTGATATCTGATGGGTATGAAGAAATTTTCTACTATGTGTTTCATCACATTTTTAAAAATATATCTGAATTAAATGCAATGGTTGCTCCCTTTTGGTCAAAGCCCAAAGCTTTAAAGCTGTAAAAGAGTGGGAAAAGGAGTTACTTGCATTATAATCCCTATTTGGTGTAGGACACAGAATGGCTTCAGTTTATTCATAGCTGTGGGTTCTGGACTGATTAAAAATATTTTGGATAAAGAGTACAAAATACAGCTATGGGAGTCTTTGATAGTACTGTTTTAAATTAAAAATGAAAATGTAAAGTGCCTTCAGGGTTTTAAGAATTTCATAAAGACCTTCAAGATCAGATACTTTTTGTTGAAATCAGTAGGACTTTTAGGTGCTAGTTTATCCTTCAAGAGTGCATGTATCAAATGTTTTCTAAAATCCTGCCATCTCTCCTGTTAACATAGTTTAGATGGTTAAGATGACCTGAAGTCCTTAAAGGAATTGTATCTCATAGTTTAGCAAGTTTAGCAGGCTCCAGACTGCTTAATTGATTATTTTTGTGTCTAGCTGCTGTGAATGATCATCATAGGCTACATTCCTCAAATATGGTTAACCCTTTTCACCTGGTTTCATAACAATATTGAGCATAATTTTTGTCATCTAGTTATGAGCAAAATAACCTGAAAGAAAGTTGAAAGATCAAAACCACAGATTCTGCATGATTCCCGGGGACGAATCTGCTTTTACTCCAATGTTTGCAAGCCTGAACTTTCAATTCCGACTACCAGTTTCTGACAATTTTCTACTGTTTCTTTTCTATCGTTGTCATTTTTTTTTTTCTTGTTTTTACTTATGTTCTGTTTGTACTGTTGCTCTGTTGCTTTAAAAAAAGCTGTCTGAGTGCAACCCCAGGTCTGTTACTGTGTCAGCCTCACACTCCATTAAACTGCTGGATTTTTCTCCAGTTCTGAGGGATAAACTACCTACATAATCTTGAAGTTATTTTTTTAAAGACTGTATGTATTTTTGCCTCTGTTTTTTGGTAGACAGATGCCCTCTAAAGCATTTTCAGCAGTTTCCTTCATTTCATAGTTGTTGCTTGTGAGAAAAGGATTCCTTTCTCCAGATCAAAACATTTGTCTGGACCCTGTTCCCCTCCATGCCATCAAACATCTGCTGTATCTTTTTGTAACTGCCTTGTGGTGTGAAGTGTTAAATGCCTTTGAAATGGCAGCCTGTGGAAAGAGTGTACAGCAGACATATGATCTCTTTTTCTGGAATTCTGGCAACTGCCCTGTCAATGCACACAGAGACAGAAAAGGTGTATTTCCTCAGATATGTCTCCCTTATTCAATCTTTACCATTGTTTCCTCATTTGAGCAGTGACAAGTTCAGTAACTATAGTTAGATAATAATTTTTTGATGCCTTCATATAAATAATTGTGTTGCATGTATTAAAGAAAATTTCTGTGAAATTTAAAAAAACATTTTTCTTTGGATTTCTGTTTTTTTCTTTCTTTCATTTTGTTCAATGCATTTCAATGGCATTTTGTGGTTGCTGTTCTAGAATGAATATTAAGAAGAAATCTGGATGGTTTTTTGAGTAGAGACTTTATTTCAGGTAATTACATAGAAGAAAATTTGTAGCCTTCTCTGGCTCCGCCCTTTAAGATTATACTTTATAGGCCAAACCATGGAATGCAGGTTTGAGGATAGGAGTTTAGGTAGGAATATTTGCCAGTCAAAGACTAACAAACAACCAAATAAAAAATGCGGGATCAGATGCGTAATAATATGTGAAAGGAAGCTTGTACTACTCTTTTCCTTACTGATGCACACTGAAATTTTCATTAGTCAGTGGTGGTTGGGACAGGAAACTGCTATTTTAGATTTTAATTTAGAGCTTCTTCAGGCATCAGTTGATTCTCTTCTTAGCAGATTATTTTGCTTTTATTTAGAATGATGAGAATATCTCTGGATAAAATGCATAAGATATATAATGCATATTTGGTTTGCACTGTCAATTTTGTTTTGCCCATTGTCAGATGTATTTGAAGTTAAATTATGTGTTTGATCATATTATTCATTGAAGCATGTTTAGTTTTTAATGTCTGTGGGTTAGCAATGTGTTATGTGGAAAATTGTTATGAATTTTTATATTACACATTGAATGATGAGCTTTTTTGAGCTGAAATAAAATTGTCAGGGTGCATATAAAGCCCATATAAAACTCAGTTGTTTATTTTTGAAGTCTCCTGCAGATTAATCCAGAACAAAAAACTTAATTTAAGGTATAATATATAATTATATAATGGCAAAGGAATCTATAAGGAAATAAATGACACTAGATAGGTAAATATATGAAAAAGAAAGCATAGGTCCAAGTAATGTTTCTGGACTCTATGCCATTACCCTGTCATTACTTTCATGGAGAAGAAATACAATAATTCTTTCTGTTGGCACCTACCCAAATTCTTATCAGACTTGACCTTCTAGTTTTATGGCTTTTTTCATATTCTAGGTAAAACAGAGTTTTCAAACTGTAGCTGAGCATCTACAAAATCAAATATTCCAGGTAAAGGTCAGGTGAAAACATCTTTAAGCATGCTGTTGGGAGGCAAACACATAATTTAATCCATCTTTCCATAGTTATCATTCTCTGTCTCTCCCTCTCTTCCTCTCTCTCTCCCTTTCTCTCTCTCTCTTTCTCTCCAGTCTTTGCTTTGAAACACATTCGTATTTGCAAATATGTGAAATAAGAAGCCAAAGGATTTGGGCTCATACACTTAGATGGTAAAGACAGTCTTCCCATAGTCATCTTAGCAGTCATCTTTGACACTTTTTCCAGGTGTCAAAGGTCAAAATGATGTGGAAATTTCATGTTCAAAAACACATTCAACCAGACTGACATGGAAAAACATGGTTTTCTAAGGCCTTTTGTAATGCCAAATGCATGCACAGCAGTAACACTGACTTCACCAGTTTCTGAGAATAAAAATTCTGATAATAGGTTATCTTTTGAGGAATGATTTCATCTTCATAAACTTATTGAGTCTAATATGGATAAAATGTAATGACTTGTGATATGCAGGTGATTAAATAAGAATTTTTTCATTACTTTCTGAACTAGACTTTTATGAAAGGCTGTAACTCTGGAATATGTTTTTTGAACTTTCCATTAGTACCACTGAGAGGAGGCTGCCAGTGAATAAATTTTTTGGACACACATTCAAGAAATAAATACAAAACTTATCAAGTATATTTTTTTGAGTGAAGTTAAGTGGCATGACTCTAATGGAGTTTTATTTTCAAAGTGAGCATTAAGAGAGCATTTCAGTACTCAAACACACATAAATGGTATTCTGATTTAAGTAGGTAGAACTAAACTTGGTCCTCATTTTACAGTACTTCTGTGATTTTTTCTTTTTTTTCTTTTTTTTTTTTTTTTCATGAATACAGGACCTTGTTATAGAGCTTCTGATATGACTGAAATGCACAGAGACATGAGGCTGTTGGTTGATGATCCAGTGGCACTCACTGATATTAGCTGATGTCAGTGTAGTTGTCTGAGGAATAAGTTGGCCTTTACTGGGTCACTGAGAGATTGGAACCTAAGGAGAAAAAAAATATTATACCTTTTTCAGGTAGAGGAACGTGTTGAATTTATTTACTGAGTTTCAAGGCTTTTATACACAGAAAGAAGAAGTTCAGGGAGACATTAAATAGAAACTCCCAGTGCGATAGGTGGTTATTTCATATTTCATCCAATATTTCAAATATAAAGGCTCTTCTCTATAGAGAACCTCTCCTAAACTTCCAATAGGAGGCCTACAGAAATAAAAGGAGAAGTCACATCCTGTAAAGCTCCTGATGTCACAAAGGTTGTATAAATTGACTGCCTCCCAGCTAATTCCTCCATATCGTTCCTGGGATGAAATTTTCTCTATATTTCTGTGTGACATGCAGCAGTTGATTTACCCTTATAAGCCTAAGAAAAAAATTATCTCTAGTATCTGTACTGGAGATTCTCACTGGATGTGCTCTTATTTTGCCTTGGACTCCCTTTGTCTCCAATGGATTTGTGAGCCATTCAGGAACTGGAGGTGGGGCTTCCTTTGTTCCTGAGTGACCCATTATAAGAGGCTTCCGGGGAGCACGGCAAACAGGGGTGTGATCACAGCAGTTTGCACAGCAATTCACACAGGCAGGTCTTGTAGGTCTTGCTTGTAAGGTGTGCTGTGTGGTGTTTGAAGTGTTTCTGTTAGCTGCCTGCTTTTGGGCTTTCTGCTAGTAATGGGTTTTAACACGGTCAAAAACTGTAGTTGCTAGGAGTGTGTGTGGCCACGTGAAGCCCTCCAAAAAGGATGTGTCTGTACAGACCCATTCCTGCCTGGAGTGTCTGAGCTTATCTGTGGTTTCAGGGAGTGCTGTGGAGGAGGCCTGCCTATGGCATGAACAGGTGAATGACCTTCTTTCGCAGATGACCAAGCTTAGGGAGGAAGTTGAAAGATTAAGGAGTATCAGGGAAAGTGAAAGGGAAATAGACTGGTGGAGTTCAGCCCTTACATCTTTAAGGGAGGCCCTCCAAAAATCAGAGGGCTCATATGCCTCTCACTCTCAGGCAATAGAAGGGCACCTGGTAGATGAAGGGGAGTGGAAATGCATCCCTGCTCGGGGAGGTAATAATAAAAATTCCTCCCCCCCCCCATCCCCTAGCCAGGTGACACTTCAGAATAGGTTCGAGGCCATGGATCTAGAGAGCCAGCCAGATGATTTAGGAGAAAATTATCTGCCCAGTGAGCCTCCCAGTTATTATTCATCTGTAAGATGGATTACCACCTCTAAAATCAAGAAAAAAAAAAGGGTAATCATTGTGGGTGATTCTCTTTGGAGGGGAACAGAGGGCCCCATATGTTGACC
>WBNO01013096.1:179809-196075 GCA_013400575.1 Peucedramus taeniatus | reverse complement strand
ACCTGGTATCTTTTAAGTTTTTATAACCTAAAAGTGGTTTGTAACTTGTAGAAAATAGGAAGTAATTCAAGAATATATTGATGTATTCTCTTTTTCATGGCTCTTTCCATCATCACTGCCATGATACCTGAATGAAGGCTTTCCCTCAGCAGTCCCAGGAACTCTCCATGTGTTTGTGTGGAGGTCACTCACATGGCTTACTTGGGAATGAATAATGCAGCTGGGAAAGAACAACATCCTAAGAGCTGCAAATAAGGTATTTGAGCAGAGTGACATTCCAGTGATCATCAAGTACAGCTGAACTCTGAACATATTTATTACTGGATTGGTCCTTGAGGGAGGAAAAAATGTCAGAAAAGGTGAATAATGTGGTACTGACACAGGGGATGAGTTATGAGCTATGCTTCATAACAGTTTATTTCTAAGAGCTCTCCTTTTCCAGTTGTGGCAAGCAGTTGTTTCTGGTTTTCCTCTTCATCCTTTCAATAACCTCAACATCTCCAAATCCCTAACCAGAAACCAGAACAACAACAACATAACAAAAAGTCCAAACCTGAAATACACAAAAGAACCAGTTTTAACTCACTATTCCCTTAAAGCTCTGCTCTGGCTCTAACTTGCAGCTCCCTCCCTACCAAGTTCTCTGTTCCCCCATGCTCTGAAGGGTGGGCAGACACAAAGTGCAGTCCACAAAGTGACTTGGTTGATATCATTTGGCTCAGTCACACCAGGGCTGCTTTAATTCACCTGAAAAGTCCTATATTTTCCAGGAAAAAGGAAGGTCTTGATTTCCTTCTTGGAAGATCAGTGTAGGCTTGAAGAGATTTTTGCTGTCCTGAAAGCCCTGAAGCAAACTTTATGTAGTGCAGTAGCAGTTTCATTTACTTGGTTGCCCTGAAAGAGAATTGGGTTCTACATTTCTGTCAGATGAATAAGACATGTCTGAAACAATGATATTTTTTCAAGACTGGAAAACCAAAAAAGGTAGATCAACCATGGAGCAGTAAGTGATGGCCTTAGAAGCAGTGCTTTTTTGAAATATTGCAGTGGTTTTCACTTTTTTTCTTATGTATTTCCCACAGTTTTTATGGCTTTAGTAAGACTGTGGTCTTTCTCATTTTCTACAGCAACAGTACTTCAAGATGACTTTTCAAATAGGAATGGCTAAACATTTTAAAAATATCTGTTAAATCTAACAGCACTGTTTGTCAGATTGAGGCAGGTATTTGTGGAGCTTGCACATTAAAAGTATCTCCTTTGTACCTAACATAACAGTAATAATTATGCTATTTTGTACCTGCTTCTGTCCTTCTGAGCAGAAGAGACATTCATTCATTGTTCAAGATGGACAAACCTATTGAACATTAAACCTCTTCTTCAGCTTTATTAGTGAGTAATTTTTGAATTGAGAAGAATCTTCTCAGTTTCAGTCTGCTCTTCTCTTTCTTCCAGGGGCCCGGGAGCAAATCAGATCAAGGTATTTTATTTGGGAATGTCACATTTTGAAAAATATCTTGGAGGAAGTAGTTTCAGGATTTTAATACTGCAGAAATTTTCAGCTTTAAATTTTTGAATGAGTCATGCAAATAGTTTTGGTGTAGTTAACATCTGGTGTCCAATCAGGTCTAATTTCTGTTGCAGGTTTTCATAGAGGCCTTCAGTATAGTGCTGAGAATCATCAGGATGTACATGGTTAAAGGGATTAAGATTCTTCTGATAGCCTTAATTCTGGCATTGCTTGATTTTTTTTAAACATGACCTTACAAAATTTCTCCAGTATTGTTGCTGTACCTCTAACTGTAGCGATTATATTCTATGAATTCCTTAGTTCCTGGAATTTGTGCTGCATTCCCACCTCTCCAGAGCTTTCTGTTACCTCAGAGCTCCCATAAATTTCCCTCTCAGCAGACCACACCAACCCTTAACCTGGAAAGCAAAGGAAAGTCAGCCACTGGAATAATTGTATTTTCAGGGTGGGAGATGGGAAGAGTGGAGCTCCTGGCTGCTGCTGCGGCTGAAGGAGCTGGGTGGGCAGACCTGTGGGTGAGAAGCTCACTGGTGTGAGGCAGAGCAGAACACTTTCTTCCTGGCCAACTTCACTGCTGTGACCCTGCTCCCTCACCAGCAGCTTATTTCCAGGAAATGTGAGATGTAGCTGGCCGAACTCTATCACAGCAATTTGAGGAGATGCAATAGATGCCAGGGTATTTATGTTGTTATTTTCAGCAGAATTTTGAAATCTGGGGGTGAGGATCATGTGAGATCTGTCAAGAACCTGCCTGTGCCTCAGAGCATCTCTGTCCCAGCAGATATTTGCCATGTGACATCCAGAAATGAATAATGTGTGCTCTGTGTCTGAGCTATTTTGTGGGTACTTGTAGACAGATTTTTCCTATCATAAAGCTGATTCAATCAAAACATTACAAATTTCTAAATAGCCTCTAACAATAAGAGCTATATGTAAAGCAGGACAATTATCAGATGGATTTTCAAGACATGCTGACAGTCTTCTCACTGATACTTTTTCCTTTTCAGCCCTGAGGTCATATTTTGTCTGTATGTTTTGCTGAGTGCCTTATAAGAACTCTATAAATAAAAAGTTATAACCATGTGTTTGCATTTTCCTTGATTAAAATGCGATGTAAATGTATTTAAAATGACATGCAAATGATATGAAGGCTCCAGGCGTATTTTTCCAGCAAGACCCTCTGCATTGTAAAGGTTGTTAACAAAGTAAGAAACTTAAAAAAGAAAAAAAGGAGAGAGGAAAAAAAAAAGAGAAAAAATTAAGTCACTACTGGAAGCAAGAAGACAATGAAGGAGAACTTTTTCAGTTATAAAATGGGTTTAGAAAGAGGAGGCAAGACATGTTGGTACAGAATTCACTCATTCCTGGTGCCTATCAGGAAGAATTAACTATATCCTTGGGTCTTTTGCTAAGGCTTGCTTCAGAAGCCCATGCTATAATGTACACTTTATTTTCTACTGGGTAGAGTTTATGTATTAGGATGGAATTAGCTGAAATATCTTTCTGAAAATCAGACTTGGTATTGAAGGAATTTATGGTTTCAATTCTTTCTTGTCTAGAGTTTGACATATCACAATTTGGTGGTACATGAAATTGTGATAGGAACCTTTATGATACAATTTTGACTCAGGGTTATAAAATAAGAGAAGAAAATATGCCTTAAAAACGTGGTACACTATTCACAGGTCTGCTTTCACAAAGGGATTTAGCACAGGGTTATAGCATTTCTAAGCTCTGCACCTTCTGCTTTATTGATGTCATAGTGGGTTTTTTTTTGAAACCACGTTTTCTTGTTTTCTGTTCTGTGTGTGTGCATGCACGTATAAGGATGTGTGCATGCATAAGTAGGTCAATGTGAACAACATGAAATGACTCTTCTTGAATCTCTAAACAATGGAAAACCAGATATTGCTGAATTACAGCCTTTAGACAGTTCCTTACTGGATTTATATCTCCATATAAAAACATGGTAGGATGAGATTCTTGGGTTCATTGTGCATGCCCTACACCTGCTTGTTCAGTTTAACTGCCTTTAGAGCTGCCTTTGGTCACTGACTTGGCATAAATAAGGCATCAGGATCATATTAGTCAGCCTGTTTTGCAATAGTTTGCTGGAGGGAGGAATGGGGGCTGTGAGTGAAATTGTCTACAGGCACTTCCTTGTTAACAAAGAAGTCAAAACTTGCTTAAGCCTTCCTAGCTGGCACAGAAAATTCACAGCCACTCAATACCTGCTGAAGGAGTGTGAGTCTAAGTCAATTGTGGATAAGACAGCTGAAGGTCAGAATAAAATACTTCATCAGGTAGTTTTGTTTAAGCAAGAACAGAACTATGATCCTGATTTTAACTTTTGCATATTCATTTATCTCACCACAATTTTAAATATCTGTCATTGCAGCAGACTGTAAGTTTAAGAAAAGAAACACCTTTCCTTGGGCTGAAAGATTTTAAAAAGGAAGACGTGACCCTTTTTTTTTTTTTTTTGTCCACAAAAAAATGCTCAGCAGTTCTGGGATGCAACAGGGTAAGTCAGATGCAATGTGCTGCAGAGCTGATCAAATTCTGTGGCAACTGGATGCACAAGTTAAGAGCTGACTTGGCAGGTACTGTTCCCAAGGCAGTTAATTGTTTCCAGCAGCTTTTTTTTTTTATTTGCCCTTTTTAAAGAACAGTTTTCCTGGGTGACAGAGAAGCCAATGCAAATATCCATAATGAGTATTGCTTTAAGTTTCATTCAGAACACAGGTCTTGCCTAACAGTATGTGAAAACTCCAGACATTTCCCACAGCTCAGACTGAACTAGAGTAAGAGCTGGCTTTGGACAAGAATAAATAAATCCCCACGAAAGAAAGCCAGATTATGTGGCAGGTACCTTCTCGGGTCAGCCACCACTAAAATGAGAGAGATTAGGAGAAATTCCCTTTATGATTTAGTGTGGTATTCTGTTTTTCCCCCAAATGCTATCTTGATTAAATTAACTGGGGAAAACCTGCCAAGGTCTCTTAAGATGTATAAAATAAGGTACGCTAATAAAGTCAAAAGGTATGTTAGTAAAGTTCAACATGTTTGTACTAATAAAAGCAGTGATTCAAGAAACTCACACTTCTGTAGCCTTTGAATGAGAGAATTTGTTCACTAGGTGTGAGTGAGTCACATTGCATGCATGTCCAGACATTTCAGGGTTTTATGTCTATGAGGCTAATGTTGTCAGAGTGCTACTGAGCTCACAAGGAATGTAGAGGGGAAAAAAATTCCTTACCAATCCTTGTATGTTTTTGAGAGGCAAGGAAATATGTAGAGGAATTCATCAGATATGACCAGTATATTTAAATTGCTTGCAGTGATAACAGAACGAGATATTAATAACAGATAAAGGAGTTCTTAGTTACATACTTAAAAGCTTATTTAAAGAGCCCAGATTAGATCATAGATCAACACAGCCTCACTGGAAAAAGCACTCGTCTTACACATCAGGCTGCACACTGCAGCACTTAACTGAGACTTTGGTGAGATAAAGCTGTTTGGCTTTTAAGTCAACCTTGAGATGACTTTCCCTTTAAAAAAAACCAAAACCACTTTGATTATGTATTTGGTTTGCATGCTAAATAAGCTGCTCAGCTAAAAATATACTCCTGCAAGGAGCTTATGTCATCTCCCCCCAAATGTGTGACAGAGAGTGAAAGACAGGCAAGGCAGAAGAGGCAATATAAGAACCCAAGTTTGAATTTTTGTCAGGATGAATTGGTAAATTTGTATTAAATTATCTAATGCCTAGATAACAAAGGCTTTATCTTTTAGATGGCAAATCTATGACAGCTAGAGGCCAGATCTACAGGTAACATGATCACGTGTGTTTGGGGAACTTTGTTCGTTCTGTGCCGTTTCACATCACTTCCAGTGCTCATATGTAAACCTCATGACCCTTCTGTTCATTTTAAAAACCACAGCACAGTCAGGTACAAAACCTATGGCACCTGAGATTGACTCCTTCACCCCGTTCCCACTGAGCACCTTCAGAACCAGGTGCAGACCTGGCTGCTGTGAGCTGGATTTTCAGAGATCCACGTGCAGTGGAGCTGCTGCTGCCCTGTGCCTGCAGCTGGCACATGAGGAGGAGTGACAGGTCCAAGAGATGTGCACTCCTGCCTGCCCTGTTTGAAAAGAACATGCCCTCCAGATAAATTCAGGCACTGGCAAAGCTGACACCTTTCTCAAGAATTAACAGGAGGCAAAGCTCTGAAATGCCAGATTCCCAGTAAATTCTCTCAGCTTTTCATTAGTTCTCTGGTTGTAGATATTTACCCCAGGAGACCTTTAAGGGCCTTTTTATTGTTCTAAGGAACTTGTTGGAGTAATTTAAATAGATAGGAACACTCTGTTCTCTGGATGGGAGGTGAAGGAACCATGATAGGGCTATTATTTTACTCGAAGGTGGAGGTTGAAAAATAGGGAGTGTTTAAATTTAGAACTCTCCACCACTGAACAGCACTGCCCAAGGGCTGTGGAGAGCAAGGCAGTTTTCAAAGGCGTATTTTTTTTGTTTTGTTTTGTTTCCTTTTGTAATCTCCTCAACTAAACACGGGTCAGAAATGGAAAAGGAAACCTCAACAATGCAGCCCAACCCCTGGGGAAGCAAGACTGATTAATGGAGAATTTTATGGCTCATTTGTAAAAAGGGGAACTAGCAGAGTACTCTGTTTACTTTGTCCATACGATTCATATCAGCATTTGCGGAAAAAAACCAGAAGATGTTTGGATATCTTGAATACCTTGGGAAAACAAGCAAATAGCTTATGGACATTTGTAATGAAGAGTACAAACTACTGGAGGATTTATTACAAACACTGCATGTACTGGAATGGTCAGACTCCTGTATATTTTTTCCTTCAGCCTCATATTCTTCCTGTCAATTTATTTCTGAAGATTAGTTTGGAGTTTAGGGATGAGTTTCCCTCTAAGAAAGGCAGTGCTTGCAGACCTACAGCCAGCCAGACTTACAGACCCACTGTTTGGGGGGCTTAATGACACTTGGGGTTTCTCTGTATCTCTCTGTATGTTTGAGCTACCATGGTTTGATTTGCTGCACTGCTGACTAAGTCTGGAATTAGAGCAGCAGCAACAGGCAATTATGCATTTCTGAAACACAGCAACTTAGTTTAAAATGTTCTGGCTTTATATTCCTGAAGTTTTGATTCATTCAGAGTTACCTATTTCACATGCCCTGTGTCTCCCCCAAGCCAAAAAAAAAAAAAAAAAAAGGAAAAAAGGAAAAAAGCAAATGGGAAGAGCTAGATTAGCCTCTGCCAAATTGTACACAGGGTGGCTGTATTTGGCAGTGAACTGACAGGACTGGGACCATTGGATTGTTCTCAAATGTGTTATGGCTATCATGAGATATCAACTGACAGGGAATCACACACTGGGAAGAGTAAAAGGTGAAAGAAAAAATCAGAAACAAAGAAGAGGTATTCTACAAGAAGGAGTGAGCTGGGAGAATACTGATAGAAGTGAAGTATCAAATACCTCCTAGATTTTGCCAAAAATAACAAGCAAATTATGTAAACCACAGAGGAGAATAGTCTCTTTAAAGTACACAGAGATCTGCATGTGAATGTACACAAACATCCATTACCCACATGTGGTGAGGCTCAAGACAGTGCAAGTGCACTGGAGTGAAAAGCTGTATTGCAAACTTCTGTGTTTAACACCACCACCTTCTGCATCATGGACATCAATGTTAGTTTAATGTTACACTTGTCAGCCATGAGATTTGCTTCTCTTTTGGTACATGTATCTGAGTTACATTTACTTTGATGAAAAGTTGCAGAGTGCCTCAAGGTAAGGTGAAACCTGCACTAAATACATCCTTAGTAAATGTACACAGAAACCTGACTCTTTATGGACAACTCTATTTTTGACAGATTTTAATGGTGATTGGCATGTTTTCACTGAATAGTTGGGGTTGGAAGAGATGTCCAGAGACTCCAGTTCAACTCCTCTGCTCAAAGCAGGATAAGCTGCAACAGGTTGCCCATATGTGATGAGGATTTCTTATGTTTGAATGGAATTTTCTTCTGTTGAATTTGGACCATTGCCTTCTGTCCTGTCACCTGTTACTGGATATTACCAAGAACAACTTGGCTCTATCTTCTTAATCCTTCCCATCAGGTATTTATTTTTATTTGCCCTCCCTGCCCCAACCCCCCACTACATTTCCCCCAACCTTTGTCTTCTCCAGATTGAACCACCATGATCTTCTCAAGCTTTCCTTCTCAGTCAGATGCTGCAAGGCCTTATCATCTTTGTGGCCTTTTGCTGGATGTGCTCCAGTGTCTCCCTGTCTCCCATCCTGGGGACCTCAGCACTGAGCACAGAGCCCCAGATGTGTTCTGGCACTGCTTATCCTACTCCAGCCAAGGAAGCTGTTGCCTTCTTTGTTGTAGAGGTGCACTGCTGATATTTAGTCGCCCTGGTGTCCAGTAGGAGCCCCAGGCCTTTTTTGAAAAACCTGCTTTTCAGCCAGCTGATCCCCAGATTATTCTGGTGCAGGAGATTATTGCTCCCCAGGAGTAGGACTTTTCACTCTCCACTGCTGAGCTTCATTAGACTCCTGTTGGCTCATTTCTCTCTCCACCCTGTCCTCTGCTGCTTCTCTGCGGCAGCAGAGCTGGCTTTCACACATCACATGCACACTGGAGAAGGTGCCCTGTGTCCCACCACACAGGTCACTGGTGAAGATGTTAAACAGTGTGGAACCCAGCCCTGCCCTGAGCCCTGCAAACACCACCAGTGAACGGCTTCCAGATGGACTTTGTGCCACTGGTCACAGCTCTGAGCCAGGCAGAGCAGTTCATTTCCAGCCCAGCTCCCTGTCCCTTTCTCTAGTCCTTATTTCATGTGCTCTGTGGATATTATGGGATTCTATGTCAAAAGGTTTGTATAAGTCCCGGTAGGCAATACCCGCAGTTCTCCCTTCCTTCTCTGCTCTAGCCATGTGTTAATAGAATGCTGTCAGGTTGGTCAGGAATTATTTCCCTTTCATAAATCCATCTGGTTTCATTAGGGGCTATATCTGTATTTTGGAAAGCAAACCAGGGAAACAAAGAGGGTGAGATTAAATCAGGAAGCTTTACACATAAAGTTAAGTTTTGTCATATTGGATTCTCTACCCTAAGCTCAAAGTTGCAGTGTCATGCACAGAATCTCCAATGATAACATCCTCTTCTAAGAGGGTCTATTGTATTTGTTATCTCTGATTTCATACCCAGTACAACTGAGAACTCATACCTGACTGGTGGATTTCTATGTTGTGCTGTATTTCAGAGTGTTAAATGAACACCATCACTGAGATGGCCTAAATGTCTGTTTCTCCAGCCCTTTCATGACCTGTGGTCTCCCTTGACCCTTCAGTGTAGGGGCTGCCTCACCAATGAATACCTGTAGTATTTGCTTTCTTGTGAGGCCACCTTATCTCACCAGACCTCTTCACTTTTCACTTAGCCTACTTTTGTATATGTTTGTACAGTGAATTCCTTAGTCTCTTGGCAGACAATTTAATTGGTTAATTGAGCTTTGTTACTCTTTCATGCAACAATCACAGTTGCTTTTGAGGGATTGTCCTTGCCTGTTGTACGGTCTTGTACATTGTGGAGATTTTGGCACTGATAATATGCTTTTGGCCAGACTGGATGTGTGTTATTTACTCCTATTTATTCAAAGGCAATTACTCTAAGGTTGACTGTAGCATCAAACAAATATCCAAACCTACAAATGCTTCTGGTCAGCTTTTAGCTGTCTGACAATGCTGGGCTTAGTGGCATGTGCATGTTATTGGGAACAAGCCATTGAGCTCTGGAGGGGATTCAGAGCCAAAAGTCGGCAGCCTAAATGGATTGGCCAGAAAACAGGAACTGAGCATTTCTCCATTCAGCACTGTGTGTTGTGAGAGCCTGTGAAAAGCTGGCCCTTCATATTTCCATGGGCATTTTAATGCCTTGGGGTACCATTTCTCAGAAGAAAAGAACAGAAAATCTGTGCTTCTCATCATCTTTCAGTTGCTAGATATTGGAACTATCTTGAGGACAAGATCTCCTGTTGTTTCTTCCTCATAAGGGACTTTTTGAAGGAAACACTATCTTGGAAAAACACGGACCCATGCACCACCTCAGCCATTGAAATAATTCATGTTAAGAGGGTTTCTTGTGGGATACAGTATGCAAGGCTTGTTGAGCAAGATCCCTTCTGGGTGGCCTTTGTCCATCTCCCAGTGTTTTCATCACACATCTTTTACTGCAGAGAATAATTAAAGGCTTCACCTCAGAGGTTCCTGAAGAGTGGAAGGAGGTATTGCCTGAACGATGATGTGCCCAACACTTTCCTGAGAAGCTCAAGCTGTTAAACTCCAGCTAACCAATCAGGAGAACAATTTACTACCTCTGTGTCATTTTAAGTGGGCTGTCTGGCTGGAGCAGGATGTATTCAAATGAAAGTTAACAAAGTATGTTTTCTTTTGAGGATTTGTCTGCTATAAAGAGCTTGAAGGGAACTTTTGAATGGGCATTCTCATCCTGTTACAGCTGAAATATCCATTGTACCTCCCACAGCTTCAATAACTGCAGTTATTTTCATTTCCAGCACATTTAGAAACAAACGATGTTGAATCTACTTTATTTGATGGGTGAGGTTCATAAAGAAATGGCAAAGGGCTTGCATTTTTTAAATATTTGGCCTTCAGATATCGTCCTCTTTCCAGATCCTTTAAGCCATGCTCAGGTGACCCTTACAGGCTGAGCAGCAAAGCCCTGCTGGGAGAGAGGGGCCCAGAGCTGCCACAGCCTCCCTTGTGGTCCCTGCCAATCAATGTCTGCTCTTATTCCACAAAGAGGCTGGACTGTCTTGGCAGGGAAAGCTTCATGGGATCAGGTATAATCCCCTGAGGAAAACAATTGTATACAATAAGAACTTGAAAGCATGAAAGGAAAAGATTTTCAACTCCTCTAAGCAGAGCTTTATTGATAAAAACTGCATCTGCCTCTTTTCTCTAGTTAGTTCTCTATTATGCGAAAAACTGTGGAAAGCAAGGCTCATGCCATTCATAAATGAGCTTATCCTGTAATTGAAAAATAAAATAAAGTTATTTGGCTGCAAACCGGATATAAGCTTGATGGCTGAGTGCAAGGTATTTTTCTTGTGCTGACTTCTCATATTTTCTCCTCCCCTTACCCCAATCCATCTGTAGAAATGTTTTCTTTTCTTGTTACCTCGAAGCCTGAATGTTGTAGATTCTGGGTGAAAGACTTAATTCAAATCCTTTTCTCCCATTCTTCTGTAGAAATTCAAGACTTACTGGTTTAGAGAATGTGGGTTCTTCTTGTCTTTCCTCTCTTTTTTCCTTTCAGGATGATTGTGTTGTTGAATTTTAAAGCTCAGTGTTAGCTAACAGTGACATGATGGTGGAATACCTATTTACCTTTTGTGTGACTGCAGCAGCTTGTTTCCTCTGATAGGGAATGTAGAAACCAACCAAGCTACAAGTTTATGGGTTTTTGTTCCCTTTGCTGATGAGAGAGCCCTTGAGGATATTCTTAAATGCTAGTTTATAGGACAGCCAAACCCTGCAGGTTAATGTTACCTGTAAAAAAGGAACATTGAACTTGTGCTATATGTACCTGAAGTGTCTTTCTGTGTGACTGGGATGCCAATAGGAGTTTCCCAGACACCACTCAGGACTGCAGCTGGGAAAAAAGGCACTAAACTGATCCTTTGTCTGCTCTGATCGCCTTGGATCTAACTTTATAGACCTTCATGTTCTTTCCTTCAAATCTCTTAGCTGGCTGTGCACAAGCAGGAGGAAGGCAGCAGCCTAGGCTGCTGTCCACGATGCAGGTGATGGGCAGAGCCAGCCTGTTATTCTTACCCCCATTCAGAGTAAGAATTGTACCTGCTTGTACCCTGCTTGTACCCTTGGACACTGCTTAGAGATTTTGGGCAGCATCAAAGCTCGGGGGACCTTAATGTTAGGTCATGTGTCTGCCTGACCTTTATCAAGCCATATTTTTTTAGCCCATGTGTAGATTCTCCTGGTTAAATTATTGGGCTTTTCAAATCTCCCTAGAAGGTAGAAAATGAAGCTGCATTTTTGTCTCTCTCTAGTTACCAAAGCTCAAACTTAACATCTATTCTACATTCCTGTAGTCTTAAAATCCTACCTGCTTCCAAGGAGTCTAAATGAGTCTGAAGTGCAATTAAGCTATTCTATTTAATCTCAGCTGTGAAGAGGGGGTTCTGAAAGAATGATGTTTTTGACATCTGTCACTTGCACAATCACCTTCCAGTGCCAGCAGAAGAAATCCATTACCCTTCCTGATTAGAGAGTGATTTTAACTAGCACAGTTATAGGGTGATACCAGCTACAGTGACAGATATATATCCTGGAATGCTTTCTCAGTCCTGCTGTGTTTATAAAAGGGATACAATCAAGACAATGCTATTTTCTTATAGTCACATTTCTGGGAGGCAAAAAATCCTATTCTTCCCACAAGTAATATTTTGATATGCACATTTAAATGATATTGAAATTACACCTATTAACTGCTAAAAGTGATAGATGCACTTCAGTATTACAGAAAGAAAATAGTACAACAGCCAAGAACTGAAATAGAGCTGGGGAATTCAACATCATCAGTGTATGATTTGTAATGTTGTTTTTTTTTTTTTGTTGTTGATGATTATTTGTGATAAAAGAAGTTCCCAGCTTTTAAAAGAAACAACACAGAACAGGATTATATCCTGTCATGTTGGTAACACCTCTTCAAAATCAGAGACAAGTGAAACCCCCATTTAAATTAACTATTTAATCAGAATAGTATTATTTAATTTAAATAAATTAATAAGCTAAACTAGCAAATAAAGTTATATTTAATTTAAATAAATTACTAAGCCCACATTATTTTAACTACAAACCAGTTCTGAAAACTGGAGTACTGTAAAAACCCATGAGCTTCAATAACCCATGGTCAAGTAACTATGACTTTGTGATGAGGCAAACCAAAGCTTCAAATCCAGAGATTCCTGAGCACTGGAACATTTAAAATAGGAATCTGGCTACAGATCTGTGGCTTGATTCTGTGTTTCAAATAAAGGAGAAACCCCTTTGCCCAGAGAAAAAAAATGTAGAAGTTATAGAAAAGAAAAAAATCAGAGGCCATCAAGATCTGATCAAGTGTGAGCATCCTCCACCACAAGGACATTTGTATGTCAGTGCCTACCTGAGGATCTCCTGTCCCTCTCGTGGGCACAGGTGTGTATCTGGCACATCTGACAAGGTGGATGCAGTGATGAACCCTAGCTGGGCTGTTATCTTTGTCTTACACACCTGTACATTCAGACTTTGCTGAGTGATGAAGAAAGGTGTTTGGATTGTTGGTAAAGAAGGTAAAAAGGAAGAGACTTTGGTCACTGTGGTGTGAAAATTTGACACTGGTCTGTGGGTATGGTGACCTAGGTAAATGATGTCCTAAGGATGCCTTGGAAAATGGACTTCCAGGTGATTTCTGGTCCACAGGTCATTAATCAGTTATCTGTGCTTTGAGCTGACCATCACCATAAAATTGGATGACATCTGATCAAAAAATACACCTTTTTTTTTTTTTAACTCCCCAAACAATACCTGATAAGTCTGCTGGAATGCAGAGTAATTTATGCTGTTTTGCAGCTGAATCTTTCCTGAAGACTTTCTAGAGCACTCAAATTGCACATGCACAAAGTCAGCTAAACTTTCATGAAAATACTATGATAATGTTTGATTAGCTTTACATCTTTTGAGTATTATAAGAGTACATAGTTGCTTGTTTTCCTTGAGTGTCAGCAGCAGTCTTTCTAAGAGGGAAATTTAATAGAAAATTCAGCAGGAAAGCTTTTAAACTTAGTGAAGCAAGGAGGCCAAACTCACTTTTTAGAATAGGAGTAGGCTGTTGATATATTTCCTGGCTCTTTTTAGCCTAAACTACATCTAAGATCAAATCTTGAGTGGTCTGCAACAAATATAATGAAGCCTAGGGCCTTAGAAACTTAAGTATTGGTCTCAGGAGGAAAGGGCTGTACAGCACAGCTTATTCGTCCTTCAGTTCTGCTAAAAACTGGCTAAAAGTGGGATTTGAGGGGTTCCTTGTTAAATAGTGGAACAGTTGTTTTGCAACTGATGACTTCTCCTGCCTTACCTCTGCTCTGAAATGTGCTGGAGTCTAGAGAAGGATTCCTGTCACCTCAAATGAGTTTGGGATTGTGCCATATCAGCAAGGTGTGGGAAACAAAAGCAGTCTGTGCCTGGTACTCAGGAGTGAGGAAGAGACACCTCTAATGTGGGTCTTGTTCTGTCATAGTTTTCATATCCTTTTCATACACTCATCCTTTATTTTCATGCAATTCTTTGCATATCCCTAAAGGCAGCTGCAGTTGTGCAAAGAGCGGCAGGAAAATGAGAGGAATTAGTCCCCCGAACCAGTAAATGTGGATTAGGGCAGAGCAGAATCAGAGAAGGCTGGAAGCATTGTTTATGCTAAAAAGGCCATTTGCTGGTGCACTTTGTGTTTCCCAGTGTCAGGTGGCAGGGAGCCCAGTGCCTGGCTGGCTGTGGCCCCAGTCAAAGCAGTGCTGCACAGAAGGTGGATGGGCTCCCTGTTGCACTGAGGGCAGGGCTATCTGCTGTCTCCAGCCAGCATGGAAATGGCACAAACCCCCAGGGACCACACTCAAGGGTAACTGCAGCATTCACCAAACCCCTTTTTTCAGACCCAGCTGCCAAGTTCTTAGCCTGCCCTTATGCTCCTTTTAAAGAGTCTGGCTGTGTTCAACAAGGTGAATCTCACTATTCCCTTCACCCTCCTGGTTTGTACGTGCTCTGTGTTAAACCCACTGTGAGCAGGTTTCCTGTTCACTTGGTAAAACCTGGGCTGTGAGCACTGCCTGGCCAATTAATTTTTGTGGTACCCAGGGAGCAGCAAAGCCTGAGAAACCATGTTTTTCTTTCTTCAATTACATTCATTGTGGTAGCAAGGACAAGGTAGGCATCTCTAAAATAATTTGATCCGAAGTTGTTTTGGCAGAATGCTTCTGTGATGAACTGCACTGTGTTTACTACTGATGTGGGGCTGCAAAGAGCTGCAAATAAATGAGGAGCTGGAGCAAACAGGTGAGTCAGGCTTCCTTTATGTGCCATAAGGACAAGGAGGAGCAGTTTCACACTGAGCATCCATGGTGGAGAACCAGCCTCCCAGAACTGCTGTCATTAGAAGGCATTGTTGAATGAAGGATCGTTTAAAACAGCTGGACAAGGCAGGAGGCAGGCTACTCCAGACAGTGAGCAGGTGCAGAGGACAGCAGGAGGGCAGCAGAATTTGTTAGAAAGCCTGCCATTAATGATATTTTTTACTAGTAATTTTATTAGAGGAAAGGGGTTTTTATTATTATTGTTTTTTCATTAGAAATAATAGTGCTTGTGTGTGAGGCATATTTATATATTGTATCCCAGGACTAGATTTGCTCACAGAGTCTAAAAGAGCATATTGTGCAATACCTTATATGTTTGGGGCTTTCAATTGCATTTTGTTCCCATCTCAGTGAAGGGTTTCTTATTTGGAAAAGCTGAACAATCTGTGTCATTTACCTACAGAGTAAGTGGTTTGACTTTTCCAGATCTAGGAATGGGCTTTAGAAGGAAAAGAAGAGTGTTGNTTTTTGTTTTTTTTTTTTTTTTTTTTTTTTTGCTCACTGGTTAGTTTTGGAGGTTTGACTTATTTGGTTTTGTTGTTGCATTGTTTTGTTTTGTTTTTGTTTTTTGTTCAAATGCTGCTTCAGGTGTCATTCTGGCAGAATAAAAGCTTCCAAGTTAAGGGGAAAAAAAACCAAAACAACTGTGCTGAAGTCCCGTAGAGAACTTTTGCAGGATTAAAACAGTTATAAGGATCTCCCTCCTCCTCCTACATTCATGCATTTGGCCTCAAAGACACACATTTCCCTCTACTAGCACTGATCAGTTTTTGAACAAATCTCCTTTGCTGAAGTTTTGCAAATGACTGCTGCACTCTCTGAAATGGCTGCTCCAAATTCAGGTGTCTGCCATGCAGGACTTCTCCAGATGGGTGGTTAAATGCCTTGCCTTTGCTGCAGCCTGCAAGCTGTTTTACATTGCATGAGAGAAGTCAAAAAGTCAATTAATATGCTGACCAAGACAAAATAGTTCTTTGCACCTATAGTCAATCCCAGTGTGGACTCTCTTATGAGAAAATTATTAATAATAAGTATGTTGTAGGCCTCATGTCATCTCTCTAGGAGATACTTAATCCTACAAGTTGGATCAAGAATCTAATTTGCTTTTAATCAGATGGGATATAGCTTTGTGTATGAAGAAGCACTGCTTAATCTTTTGCATTCTGTTGGGGAGGCTGGGAGTCCAAAAGCCATTGTGATTTGAGGACTCATTCAATGCTGGTAGAAGTGAATAAATTCAGTATTCCAGGGACTTAGCGTGACTCCTGTGGTTTCTTTTGCCTGTCCTTTTGGAAAGTGTTTCACTTAGATGCTCAGAAGCAATCTGGGCAGGGTGAGCAGTGTGAGAAGGAGCATTAGGATGTCCCAAGGCAGCTGCTGCTCCGACGGCTGCTCCTGCTGCGGACCGGCAGCTCTGCATTGCTGCAGCTCCGGGAGTGCAGGGGGTGGGGGGTGTGCAGGGGGTGTGCAGG